>JARHVA010003516.1:577500-777500 GCA_037957365.1 Torreya grandis | reverse complement strand
TGGTAAAATATCCCCTAGTTAGATCTAGTAGATCCTCATATAGGTCATGTTCCTGCTTAACAAATGTGTCCCCAATCAAAAGTGTATGGTATGATCTATCTTCTCTGAGTTAGGATTGATTTATAGACATGATGCATTTTTGATTGCATACATTCTAGTGAAATCGATGTGAATCTAACCTTTATAGGTTTTATTTTATTTTTTTAATTATTTTATCATTTTAATTTTATATGTTCATAATATTGGGTCAATAGTGTCAATAAAATTCTAACTTCTATAAATACGTTTAACACATAGTTAAATCATTATGACTCCATTCTATTTGTAAGTTTTCCAGACTTCCAATTCAAATTACTAGGAAGACCCAATCAACCCTGTACACTTTAAAACTTCCATTTTAGACAAATATGTTAACCCAATTGACCATGTACATTTTAGGCATCTAGTCCAACATACTAGGTTAACACAATTGAACTTATATATTTTCAAGTTTTTAGCAAATAAGATCTACACAGTTAGGTCAACCGAGTAGACATAG
This sequence comes from Torreya grandis, assembly GCA_037957365.1. Taxonomy (NCBI): domain Eukaryota; kingdom Viridiplantae; phylum Streptophyta; class Pinopsida; order Cupressales; family Taxaceae; genus Torreya; species Torreya grandis. The sequence goes on along the minus strand of JARHVA010003516.1, from coordinate 776,962 downwards.
TTGACATAATTTGCAAGTATGAATTACGGTACTTCAATAGCAATCTTATTTTACTCTATATCCACTAACTACCAAAGTTACTTTATATCCTTATTTATCATTTATAGCATTTTCTATAGTTCTATTTTCATATTTTGTAGTCTTTAAAACATCCCCTATATAATCAACTAGGTCGACCATGTCGATGTCGTTTTGTATTCTATGTTTTATCTAGAAATATAGGTTGAGTCTATCAACATAGTTCATTTTAATACCCTTAATTTTGTAGTAAAAAATTAACACTATCAACCCTACTCTATATTCTATGTAAACACTATCAACTGAATTGACACTAAACTATGTTTCAAAGTTGAAATTAACCTTTATATGCTAATAAGTAGCTCACACTTTCTTTTCTTGTTACTTGCATGATTAGAATAAATCACATAGTCTAAGTGGGTAGTTTTTAATATGCCATTTAGTTTCACTATTTTCTCTTTTATGCACACACTAATAAATCAAAAAATCTTAAAAAGCATTTTATCAATTGTCTACCTAAGGCCTACCTACTTGGATTTCATCAATAAAGGGGAAGTCAACTTGGTTTTTTACATAATTATAAACACATGGTTAATGGTATATTTTTTCTATGCACCTGACACTCTTATCACTACAGTGTGTGAAGTGAGGGGGTAGGCCCCAATACCAAGCCTATACCATTGTCAATATAGATCCCTTTTAGCATAAACATCTTGAAACCATCCTTAGATTAATATCTAGTTACTTACTTAAATTCAATTTCCTTTCACATCTAAAATCATATTCTAATAATCTAACAACATTCAATTTGACCACTTAGTTAGATTTTACTTTCCAAGTTGATTGCTTACTTTTATCTTAATTATATGTGGTATTGCAAAAGCTTACATTAGCTAGCATTGGTGCAAGGTTTTACACTATATGCCTCAATTAGATCAGCCTCATTAACCTAATTGATTATGTTTCCTTTGATTTTTTTCTTTTAAAATTACTTTTAAAAATATTCTTTTTTAGTACATAGTCATTCCTATCGACATAGTCTCATATAAATTATCTATTTTTCCCCTATTTATTATACTAGGTCAACCCTGTTAACTCTATATAATTTATATCCCCTATTTTCTATACTAGGTCAACCCTATTTAATTTTTATATTTTTTAGATCCTACTTTCTTTACTACATCAACCCAGTCGACTCCGTATGTTTTTCTATTTTCCTTGTTTGTGAATCTAGTTCTCTATTTCTTCTTCTTAGCATTTTGTTCATTTCTCTCAAATCATCACAAAGTTTCCTATCATAATATTCTTGGATATCTTGAATCTATTTAGATACTATATGGGATGTTCATTCCTCCCTCTCTTTTTTTCCCAAGAGAACCATCACTCTTGGGGCACCTCTTCCCCTCCATCTATCACATGTAACATGGTGAAAATCACACCTCAAGATGAAGTTGATGGATTTGATCCTTTCTATACCTACCAATAAAATTACCATCTTCAAAACCTTAAAACTAATGTGTAATTAATTGACATAAGTTTCAACAATAATCCCACTAATAATCCATCTTCTCATAATCTTCCACTAATATCAATTCAAGGATTACTCCCACCAACACCAACCCACCAATTGATACAACTCAACTTCTTGCCAAATTTATCTAGCAAATGAATGTACTACAAAACTCTAACACCAATTAAATGATTCAAATTCAACATCATTTGGTTAATATGTCAAATCAACCTCTGGATATCCATCGTTAAGATAATCTTAATTACATTCATCCACCTCTTAGAGATACCTAAAGCAATGTTATTTGTCAACCCATAATGAATAACAAGATGCTTCAAACTATTGAAAATAAGCCTTTATCTCCCTTCATTGTGTCCATTGATATTGGTAACATATATCTAACTATCAAGTATGATGGGACTAAAGACCCAACCTCATTTATCAAAGCCTTTGGTAATCTTTACAAAGAGTGGATCCAAACTAATACCTTTTCCACAGCTAAACTCTTAGTTAAAACCTTCACTAGAAATGTATTAGAATAGTACAACCAATCACCCAAACATTCCATTTGGAAAACTAAATATTTAGTTAGTCCTTTAGTTAAAGATTTTTAACACAATAATCTTCCCAAAAATTTTATTAGCCACTTCATTAATGATAAGTAATATCTCACTAAATCATCTCATGACTTTATCAAATGATGGAAATCGTTGGCCCTTACCATTAAATTATTGATGGTAACTTATTCAAACTCTTTATCACTACTTTACCTCCTTATCTTCAATATAATGCTATAAATTTTGATCATCAAATAGTTAATGAAGCTCTTGATCAAGTTAAATATCAATACTTTCTCATAAAGAATTCAAACCTAATCCTAAAATTTTAATAGGATCTTTTAAAACTTATACCAATGTTATCATTAGTAATACTCTACAAACAAAAGCCAAAGTTACCAAAGCTTACATCCCTTCATATTGTCACACACCACTTTCCATACAATAAATGAAAAAAATCTTAATACCCCCTAAACCTTTCACCTATCCTAATAATCCTCTTAATTGGTATGACCCTAATCAATTTTTTGGTTCCATGTCAACATTGTTCATTCCCATGAATCTTTCAGAGGGATCACTAAATTTTTTTATCTCCTATATGCTTGGTGATTCATTTAATCATGAAGCCATGATCAACCTTCATTGTCAAGAGTACACCAATGCTTCTAGAAAATGACATGTTTCTAAATCTTATACCTAAACTAAACAAAAATATTTATATAATAATCAACCCAATACCATGGATGTTTGTGTCATTCATGCATATTATGATCAATATTATAAAAATTCTAAATATGTTAACATTGTGTGAAGTTCAGATGGGGGAAAAGCAGGAGGCTTCAAGGGTTGAAAATAACATTCCAGTGAAAGAGATTTTAATGGCAGAAGAAATGAAAGAGGTTGGGAAAAACTCAAAAAACCAAAAGATAAAAGGAGAGAAAAAGAACAATACTAATCACATAATGATGAGAAACGGTGGTGTGAAAGTAAATAGTCCCCTCAGGAGTAAAGAAGGAAAAGGATCTGAAAAGCAAGTCAAATTTAAACCGGATGTAGGATTTACAGATAAACCTGGGAAAAAATCTGCAAAGAAGAATAGAGAGCTAGAAAGTAAGCTTAATATAGCAGATGGAAAGCAGGTGACTCTGCGGGAATGTCTCTTAACCAATAAAAATAAATGAGAATTCTTAGTTGGAATATAAGGGGGCTAAATAGCTTTTATAAAGTAGATTTAGTTAGGAATTTTGTCAGAGAGCAAAAGCCAGACCTCCTTCTACTTCAAGAAACTAAAATGAGTAAAGAGAAAGCAGAACAGATCAAAGACTTTAAAAATTACACCATTAAGGCTAGTAGCTCTAAAGGAGCTTCGGGAGGAACCGTTATGTTATGGAAAAAAAAACAATATACTGGGTCTATTTTGATGGAAAGTAAATAAATTTTGGCTATTAATATTACCAGTGTAGACCAAAAGGAAAGATGGTATGTTGTAAATATCTATGCTCCTAATGCCAGGAACGATAGGAAAAAGGTATGGGATACTCTCTCAAATCTCAAAAGCAAAGATCATTGTGGGTGATGGATTATAATGGGAGACTTTAATGTTCCACTCTATGATTATGAGAAAATGGGTGGTAACACTATTCAAATGGAAGGGAGATTTGATCTCATGGAGTTTATAAGTAAAGAAGGTTTCATGGATGTGAACTTGCAAGGAATTTAGTATACCTGGAGCAATAAGAGACTGGATAAGGAATGTATACAGGCTAAGCTTGATAGGGCTCTCATTTCCCCTTATTGGATGAAAGACTATTCTTGTAAGCTGGAAACAAGCCATAGAATAGGCTCGGATCATTTCCCTCTTATACTCATAGTGGTCAAATTGAACCAAAAAAAGAATCATCCATTCAGATTTGAAAAGATGTGGATGCAGCATCCATAGTTCGAAAGCAAAATTAAAGAGTGGTGGAATAAGCCTTTTGAGGGAACAACCCTATTCAAAGTTGCCTCCAAACTTAAAAATGTTAAAAAGGAAGTTAAGAAATGGAATAAGGATTGTTTTGGAAATATTTTTGAGAAAAAGAAGACCATCAAGGAGGATATCAATAGAATCTAGGAAAAAATTCAGCAAGATGGATATACCCCAGAATCCCACAGAGAAGAAAGTGATCAATTGATACAATATCAAGACATTATAACTAAGGAGGAAACCTTTTGGAGACAAAGATCTAGGGTGCAATGGTTGAAAGAAGGGGATAAAAATACTAAGTTTTTCCATCTCTCCACTTTGAAACACAAAGCGAAAACTCATATTCATCACTTGAAAAAAGGAGATCAGAAGATAACAGAGGAAAAGGAAATAATGGAGAAATGATCTCATTTTTCTCTTCCCTGATGAAGGCTGATAGAAACATCAACTTGCAAAGCCAGGCTGATATCCTATGAGTGATTCCTCCACTGATCTCAAAGGAGCAGAATAATATGCTATGTTCTATCCCTAAGGAGGAGGAAATCTTCAAGGCTGTTAAATATTTAGGAGGAGAAAAAGCACCTGGACCAGATGGATTCCCCATGTTTTTCTTTCAAAAGCTCTATAAAATTATAGGGAAGGATGTCAAGAATGCGGTGAAGGAGTTTTTTGGAGCAAAGCAAATGCTGAAGGAAATTAATGCCACTTTTCTGTGCCTTATTCCTAAGAAGGCTGGAGCTAAATGCCATGATCGGTTCAGACCGATTAGTTTGTGCAACTCATTCTATAAGATAATTTTGAAATTTCTTACAACAAGACTAATTCAAGTGATCCCTTTGTTAATTGTTGATCAGCAAAATGGATTCATTCCAGGCAGACAAATCCTCAACTCTGTTATAACGGCACATGAGAATATTCACTCACTGTCCAGCTCAAACACAGAGGGGTTCCTAATGAAAGTGGATATAGCTAAATCATATGACAGGCTGGATTGGCTATTCCTTTCAAATAGCCTTATTGCCTTTGGCTTTGAACAAAGAGTGGTTGAAATTATCAAATAGCTGATATCTACAACTTCTATAGCTATGTTGGTAGATGGAAGTTTGTCTCATTTTTTCAATCCGTCTAGGGGATTAAGACAGGGGGATCCAATCTCCCCTATTCTGTTCATTATCATGGCTGATATTATGGGGTGATACATAGGGGACTTAGTTTGTAAAGGATCATTTAAAGGTCTGAAACCCTCTTCACATCCTTTAATTTGCTCCCATGGTCAATTTGTGGATGATACTATTTTCATGGGATAGTCTAAAGTTTCAGAAGCAAGAATTCTAAAGGAAGCTATAAATTTGTATTCCTCCACCTCGAGACAGCTGATTAACTAGAACAAAAGTGTTGTATTCTTTACAAATACCCCAGTTTACAGATAGAACAAAATAACAAGGATCCTTGAATGCTCCATAGGTGCTTTTCCCTCTACTTACCTTGGTCTCCCTTTAGGGTCGAAAGCTCCTGAAGCTTTTTGGGAAGGTCTTATTAACAAATTCAGTAAGAAATTAGTGGGATGGAAAGGTAGTCTTCTAAGCCAAGGTGGAAAGCTTATACTACTCAAAGCAAGTCTTCAAAGCATACCTACGTACGCTTTAAGTCTTTTCAAAATCCCTACTAAATTTGCAGAAGCTATTGAAAAAATTCAGAGAAACTTTCTTTGGTCAGGTTCTGAGGAGAAAAGGAGAATGCCTCTTATAGCATGGGATAACATATGTAAACCTATCAGGGAAGGTGGACTCGGTATAAGGAAAATAAGAAGTATGAACACAACCCTCTTAGCTAAACAAGGGTGGAGGGTTTATCAGGAAAAAAAAGAATGGAGTAAAATATGGAAGCACAAGTACTTATTCAAGGCTAAGTCACTCCCTGAATTCTTTTCTACTCCGGACATCTCTCATCCTTCTGCCATATGGGGGGCAGTCCAGGGAACAAAACATATTCTAGAAGAAGGAAGTTCATGGAAAGTTGGCAATGGTAAAAAGGTGAAGTTTTGGGAAGATATTTGGTTAAAAGGAAAACCTTTACAGGAAGAAATACAAGATAAAGATGTTATAGAAAGATGCAAGCAAAGAGTGGGAATTATGGTTTATCATTATTGGCAGAACAACTCTTGGGTTAACCTAATTGAATATGATCAAGATCTCAAGGAAATTCAATTATCTCTAAATGCTATATCTCTATATCCTAACCTTGAAGATAAAATTGTTTGGCATAAATAGCCAAGCGGATAGTTTAAAGTCTCTTCCATTTTCACCTCTAAGGGAAATGGTAGCAATCCATTTTGGACGAGAGCCTGGATTAAGGGGCTCATCCCTAAAATCAAATTCTTTTTTTGGTCCCTTCTCCAAAACAAAATATTGACTTTGGATAATTTACATAAATGTGGAATTAATAGTGTCAATAGGTGTATTCTATGTAAAAAAGACCTTGAAGATAGAGATCATCTGTTCGTGAATTGTTCCTTCACTCAGCTAGTTTGGAAGGAGATACTCAATTTGTGGGGTATCACATGGATTCACCACAAAAATGTGGAAATATCTTTCAAAAGCTGGTACTGCCCCTCAAATAATCCTGAAGTTCTTTTTTTATGGAAACTTACTCTTCCCCATATTTGGTGGGGAATATGGAAGGAAAGAAATAATTGAATCTTTAGAAATAAAGAACTTCCTGGATGGGTGGTAGGATAGAACATCATAAGAGCTTTAAAGGAGAATTTCTTATCACAAAATAATTCAAGCTCAACTCTTCAAGTGGATAATCCCTTGAGGATAGATAATTCTATTGGTAAACCTAATAATCCCAGAGTAGGAGTTACTTGGAATGTTCCCCCTCAAGGATGGATTAAAGGAAACTTTGATGGTGTGGTCAAAGGGAACCCAGGGAATGCAAGGTGTGGTGGAGTGCTGAGAAACCATATGGGAAAGGTAATTGATGATGTAGCTATACCTATTGGAAAATTGAATTGTCACATAGCTGAAGCTACTGCTGCCCTTCAGACTCTCAAAATTGTTGTGGATTCGAGATATCCCAAATTGTGGCTTGAAGGGGACTCCTTGAATATTATAAATATTCTTAACAATATAAATACTATGTCTTGGACCATAGAGAATAAGGTAATGGAGATGAATACTTTAATTAAAAAATTTGAAGAAGTGATCATAACCCACACCTATCGTGAAGCCAATGGTGTTACAGATTGGCTAGCTAGTTGTGCAATCCAGACTGGTCAAACAGTGAGGTGGCATGAAACATTAGTAAAGAATGTGGATTTGAGGGCGATCATTCTTCATGATACAACCCATGCAAAGGAAGGAAAGTTTGAAGTGTATAAGAAATAATATTAGTAGGAGGAGTGGTAGTTCGGGGAAAGGACAACAATCATTAAAGAGTAAGGCCCTCAAGAGAGAGAAGAGGATCCTGAATAAGCACAATCAAAGCCAATTTTCCTATCTACTTGGAAACAGATGGGATTATTGAAACAACCTTAGCAATTGGGGTTCTAAGAAAATGAATATGGCAAGCGAAAGGAAGGGAGAACCTCGAAAATAAGAACCCAAGAGCTGTAATGAATGGAAAGAAAAACATGAAGTTTGGAGAATTTTGCAAAAAGGAAAAGTTACGAGCTACTTGGAAAGACTTCATGGATTGAAACCACATATCACTATGGCTTTTTTCAAAAATTGGAAGGATGAAAGGGTCACCTTGCATGGTGTCACTGTGAACTTAACAGAGGATTTTATAGCTGAGGTTTCTAGACTGCCTACTGAGGGACTCAAATTCTCCAAACAGACAAGCATTTCGAATGAGGCCTTCTGTAGGTTCCCCAAAATGGAAGTGGAAGAGTAGAAACTAGTTAAGAACAGGGATTTCTTTGAATTGGATCAGATTAAAGGGATATGGAGGGATGTCTTAAGCTACATAAGGGAGTACTTTATTCTAGACAGAAGAAGTAAGCGTGTGCACAAATTCAACTTTGTCTTCCTTAACCATTTCAGGCATAAGGTTAGTTTGTCTTTTCCCTTTTATCTATGTTTCTCCTTGGTCCAAAGTTTATATGCTCATAGGAAAAAGGAAACGCACCCTATCCGTCATGAAGGCCTTATTCTGTTAATCAAAGGCTACTGTAAGAATGATGTTATGGTTAAGCACCCTAAACAAGGGAAAAATAAGGAGTTAGGGAATAGAAAGAGTGAATGTGTTACTGAGAAAGGCAAAATCAAGCTCCCTAGTACTAAAAAGTAGATTGCAGAAGAAGATATGGAGCGGGAGAGTATTGATAAACCCAGTGAGGAAAACTTGGAGGAAGAAGAAGGAACTGAAAGTCGGGCTAAAAACTCTAATGAGGATGAAGAATGCCCTGAGAAGAATGAAAAATATGATGTCAATACAGTGGAGGATTCTGCAAATAGAACTGAAGACACTGAGGAAAACCAGAAAGAGGCAGAGTCTGATTTTGTCCAGGATGACCCTGTCGAGGACCCAGCATCAAAGAACGAAAAGGAAACTATAGGGCAGGATGATAATCAAGATATGGAAATGGAAATTCAAAATGGAATTAAAGAGCGGGAACACAAGGGTTGAGAAGATATCACTAAAGAAGACAAGAACAGTCCTAATAAAAATTCTGAGGAATGGAGGGGGAAAAAACTAAATGATGAAACACATACACCAATGAACTAGGTTAATTGCAAAGCAGAGGCATCTTCTCAATTTGATTCTTGGATGTGCAGGGAGGTTATGAACCTCAAAAGGAAAGTGGAAACAATGGAAGATACCCTGAAAGAGGTATGGAACAAAATCAACAATATGGATAATCAGATAGGAGAGATCCCAGCCAAGCTTAAAGCCTATGAGAGAAACCTTCAGGAACTAATTAAGGATAATAGAATGAAAATGGAGGAAGCTACGTCCAATATTTGTGCTGCTGCTATCAATATTGGTAAAAGAACCAGTGAGGAGACTAAAGCTCTAGAGGGACCCAGCAAAAGAAGACAAAGTACTAGAAAGAAGGTAACACAAAAAGGAGCAATGCTGGTGGAAACCACTACCCAGGATACTGTTTTAAAAGAAAAATAAATAATGAAAATGATATTGGAAATGGATGAATAATCTGGTTCCTCTTACTGGTAAAGAATCTGGTCTAGTTCTTTGTTTTCTTGTAGTCTTCCTATGTCTAAGGTGTTGCCAGATCTCTATTTTTTTGGGTTGTGACCCGTTGTCTTTTCGGTGGTTTTAGGTCCATTTAAAACCTATTTTTGCTACTTCCTTGTAGTAGTTTTTATACTTTGCCTGTGTTTTGGTTGCTCTATCTTTATTCCTTGTACTAGGGTTTTGGGGCCCCTTCAAAATTTGCTTTTACCATAATCTAAAACATTGGCGAAGTCAACTATCATCACAAGCTAGCTCACAAATATCCTAATACCAAACCTAAAAATCCATCATTAGAATAAAAACTTTTCAAGGACACTACAACTAGTAATCTATCTTTAGAAACACATGAGGAACCACATCCTCCTTTTGAACATCTAACCACATCCATTCCTTTAAAATATGCTTTACCTTTAAAAAAACATGTTGGTTCTTCTACTAAATCTCATTAGAAATTTATTGAAGAAACCAAATCTATTTCTTATGAGATTCCACTTATGGAGTTGATTAATACTTCCACATTTCTTCATAATTTCATTATGGAACAACTCTAAGATATTGAAGATCCATCCTCTATCGATAAAGAATCACCTTTTATTAAACTTCAACCTACCAATGTCAATCTCATTGAATCTATTTGTCTTTCTTACAAAACTTCTATTGAATTTTTTGAAGAGGACATGATCAATGATGAAATAATTTTTTGTGTTGATGATCTGATACTTTTGTCAAAATAGCCATTAATACTACCCTTATCCATAAAGTTATAGTTGACAAAGGCTCTAGTATTAATGTGACATATTTTTGGCTTATCCAATAACTTGTTTATGACAAGGATCATCTCAAGCAAACCCATCTTACTTATCAGAGTATTGATAAGACTAATAAAAAATCCCTTGGTTATATTTGGCTTTCATTAACAATCAGACCTAAGACCATTCAAACTAAGCTTATGGTCCTTAATTTACCATTGTGTTATAATATACACTATTGTCACTCATAAACTCATAGAATGAGGGCTATTGCTTCTTTTGGTAGCCAATGCATTAAATTCTTACATAATGTAAAATGGTATAGGAATGAGATTGATACCAAACCATAGAGTATTCAACTTCTAATCCTAGATCATATTATTGTATTCCTACCATTCGTAAGATCAATAGTGCTCCTTTAATTGAGTTTATCAACATCAATCACGATTTATAAGTCACTCTTGTAGATTTTAAGGAAAATGAACCTAATGAATTATAACACACTTGTAATAATACCAAGCTACCTCCCTAAATTTTGTAGTGGGTTCCTCCTTCTTTATTACCTCAAGACCATACTATTCCTCTTATTGATGAGATTATTGACTTCCACCTTTATGTAATGTTTAGGATCCTTATTTACCTAAAGATACCTTCACTTGAAATGATTTTAGAGTGGATAAATTATTTAAACATACTCTTATCATATCTCCACGTACATTTAATAATATTGGTATTTCACCTTCTGAAACTCTCCTTGACTCTCATGCATGTATAATTTCTACAAATATGATGATAATTACATAATGGACCAATCTCAATCTTAAGACTGGGATGTCTAGCATTATCCAAAAATACTAGCTCAAATTCATGATTTTAACCAGGATGTCCATACCATTTCCACAAATCATGACTTTGATCCTAAAAATTATGTGCCTCCTACCAATTCTCCACTTCTTGATACCTCTTGGGTGGTATAAAAATTATACCTTCCAAACTTTTAGAAATTCCAACATCTTATTTACCACCTATCAATCCAATCATTAATTATGATCCCTCCCCTATCACCAAAACCAATAACACTCCAATCCTTTCTGATCCATCTATTTCTCCTTCTCCTTAGATTACACAAGATGCCAAGGAAACCAATGTCCATCAGGTACATTCTGAATATGATCACCATGGTAATCAAATTCTCTATCTTGAAGTAGATGTTGAGTGTTATGGTCCTCTTCCCACCTTGCCTAGTGATGAAGTTATTATTGAAATACTTCATGATCAAGAATCTCAACTTCCTTGAAAACATCATAAACTTTAGAATTTTGAAACCAAAACCCCTTATTTCAACAACTTCATTTCTAGTATTGATCCTAAAGATAATCCATTATCTTCTTTACCTAATACAGCATATCACTTCCAAGATGAAAATGTGATGCTTATTAAAGAAACCACTTGCATTGAATATGGTACTCAATCCTATCCTTAACCAATTATAGTTTCTCATGAACTCCCCCCAATCAAAAAAGATAATTTTATCTTATTCTTTGATAAATATCATGAGATATTTGCTTGGTCATATAAGGACATGCCTAATATAGTCCATAACATTATGGTGCATAACATCATTAATTATCTTGATGCTAAGATTTTACATAAAAAACAATGGAAATTTCTACTCGGAGTTTCCACTTTATGTCATAGGGAAATCATCAAATTACTCAATTTTAAATTTATCAAACTAGTGGACTATTTTGAATGGGTTTCTAACATTATTCCCATTTGGTAAAATGTCCCTATGGTAATTCACATTTATATTGATTTTTGTAACCTTAACCTCACTTATCCCAAAGACAAATTCCCTTTACCTTTGATATATGCCATCATTGACTCCACAGCTAGCTATAAAATGTTATCTTTTATGGATGGCTTCTTAGGCTATAATTAGATTTGCATTACCTCTGAGTACCAACATAAGACCACTTTAAATATGGAATGGGGCACTTATTGTTATGTCAAAATGTCCTTCAGCCTCAAAAATGTCAAATCCAATTACCAATAAATAATGACACATATTTTTATGATCTTACCCAAAAAATTATTGAAACCTATTTTGATGATCTCATTGCTAAATCCAAAATTCATAAAAATCATCTCTTAGATCTTGCTAACATCTTTGACCATCTTCTCAAATACTAGGTTAGACTAAATCCTTAAAAATGTGTATTTTGTGTCACATATAGAAATTTTTTAAGATTTATAGTCAATCTCTATGGCATCATTGTTGACCTTAGCTAAGATTAGTGTTATCATCAACATTCCCATTCCCAATTATATTCCTGACATTCATACATACTTAGGAAAACTTGGGTAAATTAGATGATTTGTCCCCAAAATGGCTTATCATATCCACTCCATCAATTCTCTTATTAAAAAAGGTAATCCCTTCAAATGGATGAACCCTTAACAAAAAGTCTTTGATAACATTAAAGAGTCATTACTTTAACCACGTACACTTCATCCTCCTTCTAAATATTGATCCTTGATCCTATATACTTATTCCATACTTGTATATGCTAGGGTAATGCTTGCCCAATAGAATGATACTAGAAGAGATTATGCCATTTATTACAGTAGTCAAGCCTCATATATTATGATAAATGTTATATTAAATTTGAATGTGATTGTTTTTATGGTATTAATTTGTACCGATAGAGGGAGTTCTTTAGGCTCTCTCAAACTAAACCATAACATGGGAACAACCTCTAGATGTGGGTATCTTATAGTGTGATTGAACCTCTAGAGAGAGATGGTTCCCTTGGGTTTATCACTTGAACTAATCTCTTGCTTGGAAAAAGGAGAGAAATAGACAATAACTCATGAATACATGTAAAATGAGGTGATGAATAAATGTTATGAATGCTTGTAATTTGCATAAGACACACTATTAAACACTTTCAATCTTTCCAATATAATTCCACTCATTCTTTGATCATATTTCACATAATTATTTCATAAAATGCACTAATTAGTTATGAATCTAGTTTGGGAGGTTAGTTGTCCAGTTCCAAACCAATCAACAAACTATCTATGAACTTAGAATGACCTTTGAAAAGTACAAAACACCTGATGAAGGTGAGAAAACTCAAATAAAGGCAAATGAAATCATACATTCACTTAACCACATAAATGAATTAATGACACACTTTAATTCATCTTGAAAATGGAGGAATTTAGTCCTTTATTCTTTAGAATAGATGTTGGAGTACAAATCTTTGCATAGCCTCGACATGCCAAAATCATAAGAGTCTATTTTTTGGGGGAAGAAATGGGAGATATTTAAGAAAAGGGGAAGAGAGAGAGGGAAGCGAGAATACATAAATAAATAAATGAGTCTCAACCACTTTTTAATTGATTAGTATTAATCTTGCCTATACAAATTAGCTTTCATTAGCTACAAATATATTTCAATCCCTCTAGTTGGTTTAAAATCATAATATAAGCCAATAAATCCTAGGTAGGATGAATCATTATCCATTCAAAAAGGAAAAATCCCTAAAGTATTTAAAACATCATTGAATGATATACTTTCCTTTCTCAACCTCCAAACTCTCCACCTTCTTAATGATCTTATTGCACCATACTCCATCTTGACATGTTCTTTATGCTATTAGACAATCATTTAAAATCATTAACTTATGTCCCTTCTGACATTCCTTTCATTATCACCATTATGAAATTAGTCCAAATCCTAAACATCGGTCCACTGTAGATGAAAACTAACTCCCTTTTATTGGTTTTCATATAGTCATAGTTTCAAATGAAGATCCATAGGCTATGGTTTCTTGATCATGAATAAGATGTAAAACTTATGTCTGAGGGATTTTGAGAGTTATAGCTCAGCTTTAATAGCAGCCCACAAATCTCTAATGTTTGCTCTAGTAAATAGATTTTATTTGATCTTACATTTATACATTTACCTATCTAGGTGGAAAAATAATTTGATCTTACATGTTTGCCTATGTGGCACTTCCTTGCGCTATTTTTTTCATTCTAAAACCCAATCATTATCACCTTGGACATGTAACCTCATCATGTGTCCTCCTAGAATTTGATAAAATTTACTATGTTAATCTCCTTTTGGGTATCCTATCTTTGAATCTTATCATTGTAATTGATCTTTGATTTATATTATATATTGTAACACTTTGCACCCCCACATTGATCTTTATTTCAACTTTCAAAAGTGTGACATTTAGCAATCCTTCATACCTCCTATCTACCCTACTATCAGTCTCCATTTGGTTAACATGATTATGTCATGTGGCAATATTTTTTTCAATCTAGGTTCATTAACTTCTTAACATCATGAACACCATCAATCTACTTTTTCATGGTTAAATGTACTTTGTTGATCTTTGATCTTCTAGATCAAATATGGACCACTGATCTACATCTAATAATATGATGAAATGTGGGTTGTTAATCTTCTTTTAACTCACTACTATTGAGATACTTATCACCTTTGCATTCATCCTCAGGATCCTCTAAACTTTTGACCTTCAGCTCTCCATTGATATTTAACTACATGATTAAATGTGCACCATAGATCTTTGATCTTGTTGACCTCATGAGATTGTTTGTGTGTCATTGATATTTGCTCCAAGATTTTGAGATTGTGCCACTTGATATCCATGTATTAAACATAAAATTTGTTAAGGATTTTTTAATCCAAATGGCTATTTCTTATGGCCTTAAATTGACATTCTTGAGTATGTCGCATACTATTGTTCATTACTACATGATGTGTTATGATGATCTGATCACCAAATTCATCAAATTCACACTTTAAGATTTCTTAAATTGTCTCAAAATCTTATAAGTGACAAGTGATAGTATCATGAAGCCTATTTTCTCCGTATACCATTGGATCACTCTTTAACTAGGACTTTGCACAGCTTCTAACCCTAGATCTAGGCAAAGCTTTTTATGTAGGCCAAATTTGGCTAACCTATATAGTGACTCGACTGGGAACCATGCCTACTACACTCTAGAACTAGACCATCTACATGAATTTTTAACTCATAAATACTGACAAATCTGATCTATGACTACTAGAAACTTTTGACCTAAAATAAGACAACTATCCCACCAAGACAAGGAAGGAAACACAAAAAATAGGGAAACTAATCTAAACAAATAAAACATGTAAATAAAAAACTTATTTGGGACAAAACACAAACAAACTAATGTGATAGAAAAACACTTAGATGAAAACAAACAAACTAATTATGTACAAGGAACCTATCTCTTCAATGACAATCTTTCAAATGTATCCCATTCACTAGAATAAGAAGCTCCTCACCATCCATAAATGCAAGTTAGAGGGCATTATGAGACTTACAGATGGAGATTGTCTATGGGCCACTCTAAAGAGTGTCAAACTTTGTATGCCTTCCTAGTTTATCTCTATCCTCATCTCACTTGAGGAGCAATTATCTTTCTTTGAAACTTTGTGAAGAAGCTCTCTTGTCAAAGGCTCTCTTCACTTGTGTTTTGTGGATTTCCATGGCTAACATGGAATAATTTCTAACCTCTTCTATCTCCATAAACATAGAATATTTTATTTCTATTGATTCATTCTCCAATAACTCCAGTCGATGCTTTATTGCTAAAGTAGGAAACTCAAGAGAAATACGAAATCTCGCTTCCCTACCATATACCAACTTGTATGGAGAGTAGGTTGTTGATTTTTTGTAAGTGATCCTATAAAACCATAGATCTGAATTCAAATTTAGATGCAGTGACCTCTAATTATATTCAATAGTTTTTCTTAAGATATTTAACAGGTTCTTATTTGTGGAGTCAGCAAGGCCATTGCCTTTTGGATAGTAATTTTATGAAGTGCTGAAATAGACACCATGATAAACATCCCATTGGCTGATTGTAATCCCCATAAATTCCATATCATTTTTAGAAATAATGGTTTAAGTAAATCCAAATCTGGTAAGCAAATCTACATAGAAATATAAAACATTGGATTTATTTTCTTCTTTCAATGCTACTACCTTTATTCATCTAGTACTAATATGTAGTCGTTAGTATCCATTTATGTCCTAAACTTGAAGGAGGATTAATGATATTAATAAATTCCAATCCCCATTGGTCAAAGGGCTGGTCCACTATAATTGGTTGGAGGGGTAAGGCTACAATTTTCACTTTTCCAATAAACATAGCAAATTGTTTGCACTTCGTAACCCATACATGACAATCACCAAATATGTTAGTCCAATAATAGCCAACTCTCATGATCTTAATGGTTATGTTCATTATGTAATATTTCCCTCCACCATGTTCATCATCAAATTACTCAAGAAATATTTATGTTTGGATTAGCCCTATACATCTTAGTAACATGGCATTGATATCTTTTTTTAAAAAAACACCATCAACAAGAAGAAAAGGAATTGATTTCAATCTAAAATATCTTATTTTTAAAGGATTTAGATGAGAGGGATAAATACCATCTTGGAGATATCTTATAAAGTCATGGGACCAACTATAATGTGAGGTATAATCAGCTACAACCTCCTCATTGTTTGACACCAAAACTACCTCATTATCCTATTGCAAGTCTTGGGCTAGATGTTCACAAAGTCCTTTACCTCAAATAAACTTTGTGATCTTTATTTCCACGTCATACTCTATTAACTTCATTATCCAACCAATTTTTTTCTAATTTATGTCTTTGTTCACTTGGATGGGCAACAATTAGGTGTATCTTATTGTTATACAAAAAGTATTTAAATTTCTTGAGAGACCTGATAACTAAAAGCACATGTTTTTCAAAAAAAGAGAATGATTTCTCATACTCTTCTAATACTTGACTAAATAAGGCTATTGGTTACTCCAAATCCTCATGATTCTATTGCATACTAATGCAAAAAATAATGTATATATTAGCATAAGTGTATAAAATGAAATCATTTGCGAAATCTAGGTTTATGAGTATAGGAGTACTAGCTATGGCCTTTTTGATCTATTCAAAACTCATTACTTCTTCTTTGCACTAGATGAAACTATGATTCTTATTTAGCATGGGTGTAAGTGGCTTAGTTAAAGTGGTAAAATATGAAATTTATCCTCTTATAAAATTGATTTTCCCTAAGAAGCTTTAGAAATCCCTTTTGTGCTTGGGAAAGGAAAGTATAAGAATTGAATCTATCCTTTTAGGATCTTTACTAAAAACATGTTTTTAAATCACATGCCCAAGAAGCTTACCTTCGTGAACTAAGAAGACACACTTTTTGGGATTTAGAGACACCCCGAATTGCCTACACGTTTCAAACACTTGCTTGAGGTGAACCATGTGCTCACTTGGAGTCTTTGAGAAAATTTTTATGTCATCCAAAAAAATAAGTATAAATCTATTAAGAAGGCCTTAGACTACCATATCCATGGCTATCTCAACGGTTGCTCTAGCATTAGATAAAATGAAGGGAATATTTATATATGAAAATATCACCCACTTTTTAGTGAAGGTTATTTTTAATTGTTCCTTTTTTTACAAAAATTTTATTGTAACCACTATGTCCATCCAACAAACAAAAACTCTCTAAACCTGCAACTAGCTATAAAATTTGTTCCATGTATGGAAATAGATAGTGATATTTAAGGGAAACCTTATTCAAATCATAAAATTTAACACATAGTCTAATCTCACCATTCTTCTTCCATATTGGAATAAGGTTTACCACCTAGTTTGAATGGTTGATTGGAAATATAATAGATGAATCTATGAACTTATGAAGCTCAACTCTCATCACATGCTTAAGATTTAGATTGATAGGCCTTTATCTTTATCTCACTAGTTTAGTTTTAGATCCTAACTCAATGGTGTGTTGAGCTATACTTGGATCAAATCCACTGATATCACTATATTTCCTTTCAAACACATCTAAAAGACTTGTGCTTAATTCAATGAAAGCTTATTTTTGGGGAGTACATACCTTACCTAACTTCAAATTCTTACCAGATGTAATCTTCACATTGGCATAATGTTCCTCCTTTGTTTAAAAATATGACTTTTCCTTCCTCAACTCATCATCACCACTGAATATGTTCTCAAGTGTGACCAATCCCTTGGGTAACTTATTTGTTTTTAGTTACACAATCTGATCACCATAATACTGTAATAGATTTCATTGATTTCTTGAGGAAAACTCATCCTCTTCTTATAAGAACCTAACAATTTGATTATAATCTTCAAAAAAAATCCAATTCTTATCATTATCTATAACAAAAGTTCTTACAACCACAATAAAGTATGACTAAATCTTTTCACTTTTTATATCTTCTAGGATACTAAATTGTTCCCCAATGGTAGCCAATCTATCTACATGTTTGTTCTCATCCCTTAGTTTGCTTGAATTTTAAAAGCTTAAAAATCTTTAAGTAGGTCCTATACCCTATGATTATAATATTTAGGAAATAATTTTTTTCATAAATTAAGACCTCTTAATTGGTGAAGTACAAGCTCACTATCACCTAAAAATTGTAAGGTGTTGACTTTAATCTTCTTAACCTATCGCAAACCATGAACTAATGCCTTATATTCTACAACATTATTTTAATAAGTAAAACAAAATTTAATATAACATAAATAAATTTTATTTTATGGATAAATTAACATCATTCTAGGCCTAATATTGTGCTTATTCCTTTATCCATCAAAGTATAATTGCCATAGACCATCATTGAACTCATCATCCTTCATCATGGCTAGATTTGGTGTATCATTCTCATGGAGGAAATAAAAACCAAGTATCCACTATTAAATTATATTATAATGATTATGTTCATTAAAATTATTTTCAAAATAATCAAGGAATAGATCTTTAACTCCATCTAAAGGTGATTCATCTTCCACTTCACTAGTTTTTAGCACCTCATCCATGATGATACAGTTAGTATTCATAATACTTGACATTTATGGATCAAAATGAAAATGCATAATAGGTTTATAATGTATTGTCACCTTGGTACCATACCCATTTATTAACATCAAATATGTCTAATAAACTGATAAATATCCTCCAATATTTGAAGTGAAGTCCCTTGATAGACACATGGCAAAGTAGGGAGACAAGTCCACCACAACTACATCCTACTAAATGGTAACATTGGGAACAACATTTAGTGTAAAATTAAGATATTTTATGATGAATAATATACTTTTTGGTTAGCCATATAGTTTTAACATTCCTTTCGTATTTGGTTCATAGACAAGACCAATCTTATCTATAATTTTCTTAGGCATAACAATGCTACTAGCTCCATTATCCACCATACAATTATGAGCCAAAGTGTCACAAAATTTAAAAAATATGTATAAAATAGGATTTTTACTTAATTTTATCTCATTTTTATCCACCTTTACCATATTATTTACCTACTATACTTTTTTTTAGTTGGTTGTCCTGAATTAGATAGGATAACACCTTCTTTCTAAACTAGTTTTAGAGAAAATCTAAGACCTAAAAGCTATTAAATGAGCACATATCTTCGTCATAGAATAAAGAGGGAATCACACATACTTTTTTCGATGTTATAATTATGAATTTTATCCAATAAATTTTATTTATCCCCACTAACCTTTGTATACACTTTTTGGGCCATTAGTTGCTCACAAAAAAAAGGTACTTGATGAACCTTTCCAACCTCTGTATTATAATTTTTTTTGTGTTATAGGGGTGAAATTTTATCTTTAGTAATATTATAAATAACAATAGTATTAATTTAATAATTACTCACATCTTGAACCTCTTTAATCGCTCTTCATTTAGCTCTAGTTAGAGATGCAACTTGACTACTTATATTGCTAATCTCACCATCCTAATTGAATGCAACATGCTCATCTATTTGATAATTAAAATTAATGGAATCAAGATTCCCTTAAACTTTTTGAGCCTCTCCTTGTGATGTAAAAATTATTTCTTGGTAGTGACTTCCTTGAAGAGAAAACTCTTCATGTGTCATTAGTGGCTTAATAATGTTTTATGACACCAAGGCTAGGTTTTGAGTATTATTGAAATTAGATTGCTACCAACCTAAATATTTCATAGATTTTTTTTAGGTGGTGTGGTAAAAATAAATTTTGAATTATATGGTACATTAGGATCAATAGTAAGTAATGACTCCTTATGGCTGGTAGGGTGTTCTATTTTACTAGAAACCTTGATAAAGAGTCCTTTAATCTCTATATGGATAATAGGTGGATTGATTTTTTTGTTTATAAGGAATGTTATCTTGTTACTAATATATTTTTAGTTGTACTTTTTCATTCCCAAAATATTTTAACAAATGCTTAAACTCTCCAAACTCACTATCTTGACTAGGAGGGGTTGCAATTTGATCTCCAATGGATGGAATAGGAGATAAAGATGGGATTAAAGGAACTGTAGGGACTATTATAGACTTTAATTATAATAATATAGGTATTGGGGGCCTTGGAGAGAGTTTACCAGCTTATAACAAGTTGTTCTCTACTCTTATTGTAACCTCATAAGTATCTGGAAAAGTAATACCACCCATTGACTATATATTGACACTAATAGTAGAGTTGAGGGATTATAGATAGTACAAGAAGGCTTATTCTAGGGATAATATAATCAATACAAGTATCTTTGTCCATGTCCTTTAGAATTTGAGGTTAAAATTAGACATAAACTCATGAAGAGCTCTATTTATGGTTGTCAGCTATTCGACTAAGGATAGGTGATCAGATTTGTCCTCAAATTATCTCACCAAGGATATAACTAATTCATCCATAGTAGTAAAAAAATTCAATGGGAATTTTCTATACCATTATAGTGATTTTCCTTTGAAGGAAGTAGTAAGTAGTCTAATAGCTACATTATCTTGAAAAACATTGTGAACTGAATTAAGGTTGGTAACATCCTTGATGTGCTCAATAGGTTTTGTTTGATATTATCCTAATAATAATAAGAATTTCATCAAAATGGGATAAATTCAATGGACTCCCTCAATTCAATGGAACAAACATTTGGTTTTTGATGGCCATCTAAATAGTGGGATTTGCACTACTTAGGATAATTAGATAACTAGTAGATGAATATTACCTTAGAGCATAAGGTTTTTTACTAATAAATATAGATATTTTATATGAATTAAAAGGCAAATCAATGAATTTAGGAATAATACCTTTACTAGATGCCCTTGTGGTAACCTTTGCCATGAGAGTGTTTCCTAGATGATGCTTTAAACTCTATAACTAAAAGAATATTTATATTTTGATGATGATGAATGTCTTACTCTACTACAAATACTTTTCCTTATATTCAAACTTTAGCTATGCCAAAGAGAATGGGTCCCACCAGGCATGCTAAAAACTATTGTAGTCTTAATTTTCACCCATGGAGGGAGTTCTTTAGGCTCTCTCCAACTAAGCCAAAAAATGGGAACAACATTAGTATGTGGGTAGCTTATACTAAGGTTTAACCTCTAGAGGGGGATAGTTCCCTCGAGTTTATGACCTAAACTAATCTCTTGATTGGAAAAGTGAGAGAAATAAATAATAATTCATGAAAACATGTAAAAGGATGTGATTAACCAATGTTATAAATGTTTATAATTTATATAAGACACACTATTAGACACTTTAAAACCTACCAATATCACTCTTCTCACTCTTTGATCAAATTTCACATAAGTATTTCATAGAAAGGCATTGAATAGTTATGAATCTAGCATGGGAGGGTAGTTGTCCACTTCCAAACCAATAAAAAAAATTATCTATCACACTTAAAATGACCTTAAAAAATTACAAAACACTTTATTAAGGTGAGAAAAATCAAATAAAGTTAAATAAAATCATGCATTCACCTAAAAACATCAATTAATTCATGAAACAAACTTCATTTCAGCTTGTAAATGGAGGAATTCAATCTTTTATTACATCAAATAGATGTTGGAGTACAAATCTTGGTTTAGCCTAGGCATGCCAAAAGCATAAGAGTCACTTTTTAGAGGGAAGAAATGGGACATATATAAGAAAATCAGAAGAGAGAGAGAGAGAGGGAAGTAATCAAACCAAAATCAATGAGGCCTAACCACTTTTTAATTGATTAGCATTAATTTTGCCTCTTGATTTAACTTTTTTTGGAATAATGGAGTTTTATTCTTATTTTAGTTAAGGGTATGGATTAATAAATTATTAAATAATATTTAAATAATTATAATCTTGATTTTTATATTTTATTTGTCTATTGTATCTTTCTAAAAAAATTAATAAATTAAAATAAATATAACTTAGCTTAAAACAAGGGGAATGAGTTATTACAAGGTCTAAAACTGACTATTTAGGACTAAAACAATGTCACAAATCACAATCTAGTTTTCATTTTTATGAAAGGACAAGACCATAAAAAATAAGACACTTTGGTGTCAAATTTTGTTGTCCTCTTTCGATGATATTATTCAAATTGCTCATAAATACCTAATTTTCTTAGGCTTTATTCACTTCCCTTATAGAGCTAATTCAATATTGACACCTGATACCTTCTTTATACTTGATAAAAATTTAGAAAGAGGGGGGGGGGGGGGGGTTAGTGTGTGTAAAATTCACTGAACATGTATCCACACCCCTTTATGAGGGCATGTTGCCTACATATGAATACTCCAAAGAGATATCAAGCTATATGTAGTTCTCCCACTTGATGTGATTATAAAAATTCCAAATTAAGTGTTCTTGATGTGGTTAGGGATTGGTGTTAGAGTTTGAATGTGTTTGTAGCTATGTTGGGTGACTTTATGCAAAGAATAGGAAAGTTTTCCTTAGTGGTTTATTTTTATTCTTACTTTGTAAGATTTGTCACCTCCCCTTCTAAATGACCTTTTGATGGAATTTTATAAGGAACTATTGATCATGGGTCAGATGTATTCATGCTAGACCAACTTGATGAACGATAGAAATAAGATGAAATAATCATTTGGGATCAAAATGCAATTAGACAAGAGCACTAATAAAGGACACCTTAGGGTTCAATGTTATAATCTAGGTATGGTGATCATATCATATAGGCTTATGACCTAGGTGGATAGAGTTGGCCTAGGAAATAGAGCTTGGTTGATCTAAAATGATCATATGAAAGACTATAGATGACTGTAAATAAGTAAAAAGGTGTCTAGAAGAGCAATGAGAACATGTAAGTACTTATGGATTAGGTGTCACAAGCTATACTCAAGCTACCAATTTGGACATTATATATGACTACATTTACTCCCCCCCTTTATTATAGTGATGTATTAAAGAGAAATACTAGGATAATAGAAAAATTAGAAATCATACTAGAACTTACCTATAAGGGTGAATCCCATGAAACTATGTGATGTTGAGTGTGCATAGATAGAGCACATTCTGAAGTATTAATTTGTGAGAGAAAATAAAGAGTGGATCATTTCTTACTAAACATGCTATGTCTAAAATAATAACATAAAAAATCTAGGTAAAAGAGAGAGGAAGAGAAAGGAATGAATACACCTCACTAGGTACATGCACTAATACAACACCTATTATGATATTGAGTGGTGTCAAGTGATGATGGGTATGTGCTATACAAGAAGTAATATCATGAATGGAGATGAGCGATAAATTCCATAATAGTGGCTGAGAAATGCAAAAGATGGCCCTTTGGCTCCATTATTTCCCACTAAGTGAAGCTATGTGATCCAGCACATGTTAATCAATCTTTAGACTATGTCCAATCCCTCTAAGTAGATGGATCAAGAATACAAAGGCTAGTTAGACCTTTGGCTCCATCATTTCCCACTAATTGAAGCTATGAACTGATACTGCTATGAATTTGTGCCATATTAGATGTCTCACAAAGCCCATGAATTCTTTAAAATCTAATAATGCGGTGTGGATAGTCAAATGTGTATGAGAAACTAGGCCAATATTGGCCATTATGAAAGGTAGGGATTAGGCTTGTATGAAATCCACACCAAAACTAGTAATTAGGATTTTTTGGAAGCCACTTGAGAATGATGCCAACCACCTATAGATAGAATAAGTCACATAACTATTAAGAATACCTAGGTAATGCAATTAAACTCAAAAATAAAAGAATTCAAATGTGTTATGCGCATTTCTCATAATCACTAGTGTCTATAACATGGATTATGATTTATAAGTTATACCAACTACCCAATCTAAAATTAGAAGTGAGATCCATCATACTGTGCATGATGCCCCCTATATCTATATTGTCTAAGAAAAACTATACTAAAACTACTGAATCTAAACTAATCTATATCTTATAAAACTATAACTAAACTTAACTTTATGTCTATTTTTATAAAATTTAAGTTTCTTTGTTTGGATAGGAACACTAAAAATAGGACACATTGGTATCTATCACTTTTATCCATGTCTGGTGCTCTTATCCTTTACTAATTCTTATCACTGTTCTATAATCATCACTATTTTTCTAGTCTATTCTACCTGGTTTGATTTTTTATTACTATTTTGAGTGTTCTAAAAACTAATTTTTTATTTGTAAAGGGCTCTGATCTCTATAACAAAACCCCTGTTTATTGGCCCCTCTTCTGATGGTAGTAATGAGGACCCTAAAATGACTATGCTCAAAAGAAAGAGCCTTACAAGTGTCTCATGCTGTGAAATACATGATATAGGAATGATAATGGAAAAGAAGTCTTAATATATAACATAGTTTGTTTTAAAGATTGTTAGATGAATAGAGGTATGCCTATATAGATGTAACAATGTAATAATGTGTACAATTTATTAAACTGAATCTAAAAACTCTTGTTAGCTGATAGTTGTCAAAGAGGGATGGAGCATGATGTCCATCATGTCATCCAAGAAAGCAAGATAATGCATGATATAGATCATGTAATTTCATATAATTGAGAAGAAAATAAACAAAGAATCACACATGACAATAAGAAAGAACCATACAAGAGTGGCTAAGGGGCCAAATAAATAAGGGACATGGGCACATTTCACTCAAACTAGGAAAGCAAGCATACAAGGCATGTTCAAATTCCACATACACATATAACTTAAAATAAACAAGTTTGGCATGAGGGCCATAGGTACATAAAAGATTACAAGCAAAGGACATTGGAAAATGTCCTAAGGCACACATAAGAAAAGAAGAAAATGTCACTGGCAAATGTCCTAAGGGACACATAAGAGATAAAATGGGAACTAATAAATGAAATCACATCTAGTTATGCAAAGCAAGAAAGGAAGGCATGTAAATGTTGGAAATATAATCGTATCTAATTAATCAAAGAAAGAAGTGAAAGTATGCAATATATGGAGTACAAGACTAGGTAGATTATAAGAAATACACAAGTGTTATATACTAGAGAGTGTCAATAAAATAATCAATGTAATCTAGTAAGTAATGTACATCAACATGATAACTAGAGTGTGTGGTGTATGAATGACATAACCTAGATGGTGTAGTCATGTAGAAGATTCACCTAGTGGGTAGATATGATGATGTATGTCTTGAATGTAGTAGGATACCCCATCAATCGGTAGAGTGAAGCAATCAAGGATCTGGATGTTATTATACACACTCAAATAAAATCAAATAACTCATGGTAATGTAGATAAATTGACAAGTAATAGCATATAACAAAAAATGTAAGTCTAGCATGGTAATAGAAATTTAAATCATAGATAAAGCGTGCAGTTGAAATATTTCTTATGTTTTGAGTTATTTTAATGTTTTTGTATTTTGATATTTTGTATTATTTTTGGTATTTTGGGCTATTTTAATTTTTTTGGTATTTTTGGAATAAGCTATGTACAGTTAATCATAAGGAAACTATGTACAATTAATTGAAAAAAAACTATGTACAACTAAGTTGAAAGATTATGTACAAGTAATCATAAGTAAACTATGTACAAGAGAGATTGAGAAGAAATGATACTAATCGATGAGTCTCATAACAAAATCCCCTTTATAGTGTCTTGTATCAAGGAGAGGGATCATGTATTATCATGAAACATGATAAAAGGGATGAGGCTATGGCTCTAAATGCTATGTATGTTGTAAATGCTCTAAAACATCTATAGTGGAAACTAATTTTGGGGTCCCCTTGTAACTCTAAGAAGTGGATGCAACTATAGGGCTCTTAGGGACCCATCTAGTTATATAAGAAGCTCTCTAAACATGTGCTCTATGTGTATAGGTATGAGACCTTGATGATACTAACCTAGATGTGAATATTTTAGCTAGAAATTGTATAGAATCTTGAAACTATGGTTGCTCTAAAAGAGGCCTTTGTGGAAGTGTATGAACTCTCTATGTTGGTGAAGAAGGCCTCAACTATGTCTAAATATAAATTGGAGGAAGAATTGTAACTAGTGGAGAAGATAAAACTAATGACTATAGAGTAGTATATGGATCTAAAGTGGGGAGTGGTAACTCATATGGAAGTCTACCAACTATAATAACCTGATTAGTGTGAATGAATTTCATGCATCTATGAAATATAGAAGGTACTATACAAATTTTTTGAATCCATGGTCAACCAAGTAACATATCAAAGACTCTTGCACTAGGAAAATTAATAAATTGTGTATCCATATGTGTTGGACTAACCTCCAGAGGAAGTATAATCTCACCCAATGAACTCTATATGTTCCCATTGAATCTGCTAAGAACTATGTCTATCAGGGTAATATCCTACTCTGAATATCCTAATTACTATAGGAATGTCATAGTGCACATGTTCACACTGGATCCATTGTCTATAAGAACACTATGAATGGGATAATGATTAATGTAAGATTTGATAGAGAGTGTATGGTAATTTAAATCATCCTTAACTATATCCTTCTCTGAGAAAGAGATGAAAAGTTTAGCTTTAGCTCTAGAATTATACACACTAATCATGTTACTCAAAGGATGTGACTCAACTAAAGGTACCTTATATGTAGCTAAAGGAAGGTATGCATGATATGCATTATGAACAACTGATGTATCCCCTATTTCCTATTTAGATTTTTGTGGGAAAGGATCCAAGAAATTTTTTAGAGCTTTGTCCTATATTTGATTTGCTTGATGAGGCTCAACTAGAGTGCCAATGTTAATAAGGTTTCCATATATCAAGTCATGTGTCTTATGTTTCAAACTGATGCATCTATTTTTTTTGTGGCCTGGTGACCTATTAAAATCATAAAATACATTCTAATCATATCCACATGGAAGAGGCTTTATTGGATCAACTTCCTAAATAGGAAGGAGAGATATGATATTACATTCCAAAAGCTATTGTGAAACTCTAGTTGGAGATACTAGTAGATTGGTAAAGGTTCATTGGGGAGGTGTTAATAAAAACACTCATTGAGGGGGCTCTAAAGCCACATTAATTTTAGGTTGATTTTGATTTTTGATATCATTAACCTTTACTTTGTATTGGGACTTTGTTGTTACTCTTGTTTTTTGTTTCTTATATACTTGTGTACTTGAATTTTCCCATTAAAATTAATTTGACATCCCTTTCCTTTAGTGTATGACATAATTTAGTAAAGGAAGAAAATCTTTCAAACATTATTGAATCATGAAAAAATGATAGAAGACTTAATTTGAAGAGATCCTATAATTCTTGATCATCCATGGGGCTAGTCATTTTAACCAATATAGTCTCATATCAAAGAACATAATTGGTGAGATGCTCATTTGACCTTTGTTTCTATTGTACAACTTGGGTGTACGAAACCTTATCACCTATGTTAATGCTAAAATGAGCTAGGAACATATAATCTAAAGTAATTTGACATCCCTTTCCTTTAGTGTATGACATAATTTAGTAAAGGAAGAAAATCTTTCAAACATTATTGAATCATGAAAAAATGATAGAAGACTTAATTTGAAGAGATCCTATAATTCTTGATCATCCATGGGGCTAGTCATTTTAACCAATATAGTCTTATATCAAAGAACATAATTGGTGAGATGCTCATTTGACCTTTGTTTCTATTGTACAACTTGGGTGTACGAAACCTTATCACCTATGTTAATGCTAAAATGAGCTAGGAACATATAATCTAAAGGATTGAATGTGTTGATGGACTAATTTGGTAGACTATAGAACCATTATAAAGCATAATCCTTCAAAATTCATGGAAATAGATTGGGTTGTAAACAATCATTTGGGACATAGTCCAAGTGTGCTATGTGAAAATCTCTCAAGTGTGTCTCTAGATACCCCTTTCCATTAAATAGAGTGACCTTAGGTTGAACAAAACTTGGTGACAAGGGTGTAGAAGCAATATGATGTGCTAATGGTGTATGAAGTAGAGAAAAATAATCCAAGGCCTATCTTGGTCTAGAGGCATCTTTCTCAAGGTGTAGCACCTTCAATTAAAGAGATTTTATCTCTTTCACAAAGGTAGCCACATCCAGAGAAATAGATGTACTAGCCATAACTTTTGGTGCCTCATAGGAGGGTTGGGCTGCTATAGGGGTTTGTTAAGACATAATTACCCCTGTAGTGTCATTTTAAACTAGTTGTGTGGTTTAAGAAGATTTTCCATTATTCAATTTTTATTGTTCTTGTAGTATTTCAAGTATTTCATCTTTCATATCAAGATGTTTAGTTAAAAGGTCTTGAAGTTCCCTCTCATTAGTTTTGTCAAAACCAATATATTAGACCATTGTTAACATAGGAAAGAAAATTGATAATGGATTGAATTTTATGTAATAAATTATAATAAGAAAAATGCAATGGAAGGAAAGTACTAAATAAAGGAAAAGTAATGTCCTAAAAATAACTAGAATATGTATAAAAAGGATATAAACCTCACAAACATGTAAGGTGATACCTCAAAGGTAAGGGACCTTGTATATGTAACTAAGGTTTGAAATAAAATGATTTTCAAAATTTCTATGGTAGATTTTAAACATTAAATGGGAAATTTTGATTTAAATATGAAGAAAAAATAGAAAAATACTAGAAAATATCAGGATCAAGTATAGGCAACTAGGGTTTGAAATAAATTATTATTAATATTACTATTGTGAATTTTAAAAATTAAATGTAAATTTTTTATTTAAATATGTAGGAAATAATTAGAAAAACTACTAGAAAAATGCTAGGACCTAGTATAGGCAACTAGGGTTTGAGATAAATTATTTTAAAAACTACTATGGATAATTTTAAAAATTAAATGTGAATTTTTGATTTAAATATGCAGAAAAAATTAGAAAAACTAATAGAAAAATGTTAAGACCTAGTTTAGGCAATTAGGGTTTGAAATAAATTATTTTAAAAATTACTATGGAGAATTTTAAAAATTAAATGTAAATTTTTATTTAAATATATAGGAAAAAAATCATCAAATATACTAAAAACTATGTAACCTATTATAGGCAATTAGGGTTTGAAAGAAATTAGTTTAAAAATTATTATGTTGAATTTTAAAAATTAAATGCGAATTTTTATTTAAATATGCAACAAAAATATGAAAAATATTTGAAAAAACAATAAGGAATTTTCCCTATGGTTTTTAGGGTTTTTATGCACAAATGAAGTACATCAGGTTCACCAAATGATCTAATTTTTGAGGAATAATGGAGTTTTATTCCTATTTTAGTTAAGGGTCTAGATTAATAAATTAGTAAATACTATTACAATAATTATAATCCTAATTTTTTATATTTTATTTGTCTTTTATACCTTTCTAAATATAATAATAAATTAATAGAAATATAACTTAGCTTAAAACAAGTTGAAATGGTTAGTTTAGGGTTTGATACTAACTATGCAAGACTAGGATAGTGTCATAAATTAGAATTTATCTTTCATTTTATGAAAGAATAATACCATTGAAAATAGAAAACCTTAGGGTCTGATGATATTGTCCTCTTTTGGTGTTATTATCCAAACTACTCATAGAGACTTGATTTTTCTATGGTTTTACTATTGCTTTTGTATGAGTCTGGTTGTGAAATATTGAGTCTTGAATGTTGATGGAAATCCTTATAGAGATAATTCAATATTGAAATGATAGACCTTCATTATACCTGATAAAAATTGAGAAAGAGTGGGCCTTAGTGTGTTTAAGATTCACTAAATGTGTATCCACACCCCTTGTGTGGGCACACTGCCTACATACCAATACTCTAAAGAGGGATCAAGTCATATTTAATTCTCCCACTTGATGTGATTTTGTGAAATAATGTAATTTAAATGCAAAATTGCCAAATTGAGTGTGCTTAAGGTGGATAGGGATTGGTGTGAGAGTTTGAATGTTTTTGTTGTTGTGTAGGATGACTGTATGTAGAGAATAGGAAAGTTTGCCTTAGTGGTTTGTTTGTATTTTTGCTTTCTTTGTAAGATATGTCACCTCCACTTGTAAATTACTTTTGGATGGACTTTTATATAGAACTATTGATCATGGGTTAGCTATATTCACACTAGGATGTTATGGTGAAGGATAAGAATTAGATGAAAATGGTCTTTTGGGCTCAAAATGTAATTGATTTTCACACACTAGTGTTTGATAATATGGTCCAAATATGGCACTCTTATCCTATAGGATAGGGACATAGGGGGATATAATTGGCATAAGAAATAGAGCTTTGATAAGCTAGAATGATCATATGGAAGACTATAAATTATTGGGAATAATAAAAAGGTGTTTAGAAGGGTCATGAGAGAATGAAAGAAGGACCTAAGGATTAGGTGTCATAAACCACACTCAGGTTACCAATTTGGACATTTTATATGACTATACCTCTACAAATTAGCTTTCATTAGCACTAAATAGCTTTTAATCCCTGTGATAGGCTTAGAAACATAATATAAGACAATAACTCCTATGGATGATGAGTCATGATCCATTCAAAAGGGAAAATCCCCAAAGGCTTTGAAACATCATTGAATGCTCCACTTGCCTTTATCAACCTCCAAACTCTCCATATTATTAATGAGATTATCTCACCATGATCTATCTTGACACATTATTTATGCTATCAGATAATGACTTAAACTCATTCATTGGTGTCCCTTCTAACATTCCTTTCATAATTACCATTCTAACATTACTCTAAACCCTAAAAATAGGTCCACTATAGATGAAAACCAATTCACTTTTATTGGTTTTCATATAGTCATAATTTAAAATGAAGATCTATAGGCTAGGTGTTTTTTTATCATGAACAAGACATAAAACTTACATCCAAAGGATTTTGAGTGTTATAGTTGAGCTTTAATGGTAACCTATAGATCTACAATGTCTTCTCTAGAAACCAAAATTATATTTTATCTCATATTTATATGTTTACCTATCTATGTGGTGAAATATTTTGATCTTATGTGTATACCTATGTTGCACTTCATTACACTACTTATTTCATTTTAAAACCTAACCATTATCACCTTGGACACATGTTTTCATCATGTGTCCTCTTAGAATTTGATCAAATTTACTTCATTAATCTCCTCTAGAGTCTCCTATATTTAACCCTTATCATTTTAATTGATCTTTGATTTGTATCCTATATTATGACATTTGGCACCCCTACATTGATCTTTGTCTTAGATTTTGAAAGTGTGACACTTGGTAATCCCACATGCCTCTTATGGACCCTACTATTAGTCTTCATCTAGTTAATGCACTTATGTCACATGGTGGAATTTCATGCAATCTAGATTCATTGACTTCTTGACCTCATGTGCACCATCGATCTACTTCTACATATTTGAATGCACTCCTTTGATATTTGATCTATCAGATCAAATATGGATCATTGATGTCTATATGATAATATGATCAAATGTGGGCTATTTATCTACTTTTGACTCATCACTATTAAGACACTTGACACCTTCAAATTCATCCTTAGTATCATTTGACCTTTTGACCTTGAGGTCATCATTAATCTTTAATTGCATGATTAAACATGCGCTATATATATTTAATCTTTTTAACCTCATGAGATCATTTGTGTGACATTGATCTTTGCTTTGAGCTTCTAATATCTTTCCACTTGGCATCCCTACATTCAACTTGAAACTTATTAAGGATTTGTGAATCCAAATGGATATTTTTGGCCTTAACTTGATTTTATCATGCACATCCCATACCATTGTTTATTCCTAAATGATGCATTATGATGGTCTGATCACTAAATTCACACTTCAAGCTTACTTAAAGTGTTTCAAAATATTTTAAGTGACAAGTGATAAGATCATGAAGTCTATTTTCTCATTCAACCATTAGATCACTCTTAAACTAGGACTTTGCTTAGCTTCTCACTCAATATATAGGTAAATTTTCCTACGTAGGCCAAATTTTTCCAACAATTGCCTTCCCATCTATTTCACTACTAAATTTTTTTGACATTACATGTTATACCAGACCACTTATGTCATCATTCATTCTAACTCCCTTCATAATTTATTCTATAAATCCTTTCTTCCAAGAGATAGAATTGTAAAATGGATGGTCCTTGATATGTAATTTGATCTTTGAATTATACATCTATCAAAAGATAAATCATTGCTGATCAATTTGTTGCAGCTTCTATGTTAGCTATCACTCAAATTCAAGATAGTCTCCTAGATGATAATATCTTCTATATTGAAGGTTTCAATCAATTTATATCTCTCAAATATTACTTTCATACCTTTACCACTGATATTAAGGAAACTAAAATTGATGAATATTTTATTCCACTTAATACTACTAAACTAAACGTAGTTATCGAAGAGATTCCAAAAATTAATGTCAACTTGCATGAGGATACTTGGACCCTTAACTTTGATGGTGATAAATTCCTTCAAGGAGATGGGGTAGGTTTTATTCTTACCAATCCTCATGGAAAAATAATACCTTTAGATTTTTGATTCACCTTTCATGTTACCAACAATATGGATGAATATGAAGCTCTAATCTTAGGCATGAGAGATTCCCTTGATTTAAACATCCAATACCTAGATGTTTTAGGTGACTATAAACTTATTTTATACCATGTCAATGGTGATTAGTAATCAAAAATCAAAAATCTCATTTCTTATCAACAAATTGTAACTACTCTTGCTAAGGATTTCATATCTTTCGCCATTAAGTCTACCCCTCAATATAAAACTTCCATTGTTGATTCCCTAGCTTGTTTAACTTATCTCTTTCACCCACACCAAGTTTTTTCTGATCCCACTTTTTTATACAAATAATTAAATATCCATCTTATACTAAACCACTAGATTCACTTATCTACCACATTGAGGATGTCACCATTTGATAAATCCCATGGTATAAGACATCATTCAATTTATATAACATCAAACCTATCCTCCTAACTTAGACTCTTACAAGAAAACACATATTCAAAAACAAGATTTCAAATATGTATTTACATCTAAAATCCTTTACTAGCATAATGTTGAAGTTACCTTACTCTTTTATGTTAGGTAAGATGAGGTCTTTCCTCTTCTTGAACAAGCATATGGGGGCATTTGCAGTGGCCACTATAGCATATGGGTTATTTTATGTCTATTATTGAAAAGGATGCAATAAAATTTTTAAAAACATGTACTCGTTACCACCTTAATGATGTTTTAATTCATTCACCTCTAGATAAACTTCAAACTATCAAATCTCCTTGGCCATTCTCTGTGTGGGGATTAGATCTCATTGGTAAATTATCTTACTCCCAAGATGGGCATGTTTTTATCATCACTACTACCAAATATTTTACCAAATGGGTTAAATCCATGCCCCTTGTTAATGTCACTAGTAACACCATTCACAAATTCATAATTAACCAAATAATTTGACATTTTGGCGTTCCACATACTATCATTTCAGACAATGGTGGTAACTTCAAAAATAAGGATTTTAAATAAATTTGTTCTAAATTGAAGATGAATCACAAATTTTCCATGCATTATCATCCCTTATGCAATAACCAAGATAAGGCTACTAAAAAATTATTAAAAAAATTATCCAAAATATAATTTTTGAAACCCACATAGATTGGCACATTCATCTCTACCTTGATCTTTAGGTCCATTAGACTAGTATACATACTGCCAATAGGGCAATGCCATTCTCTCTAGTCTATGGTTCTAAGTTGGTTCTCCCTTACAAATTTGATCTTCCCTTTCTTTCTATCTCTCTTCATGGTATCATTAAGTACAAAGAATTATGTAATTTTTACATTCATGCCCTTGATCTCCTTGATGAACATAATCTTTTTTCTTTACAACATAACCACCACTACAAGGCTCATATTGCCAAACAACACAACAAACATGTTAAAATTCACAAATTTAATGTTAGTGATCTTATCCTTAAATTAGAATAAAATCATGAAAAATAAGTTAAATACACCCAAAAATGGTAGGGTCCCTATTTATTCAAAGATATTCTTGGTAAAAATATCTACTACCTTCAAACCAATGAAGGCCATGTTTTCAAAAATCACACCAATGCATAATTCCTTAAAAAATATTTTGCCTAAACATTTCGTTCATTTAATGATTTATATCTACATATATTTAACACTTTGTGTAGATTAATTACATGGGTCTCTCCCTCTAAAATAGTTATTTTTTATTTCAAACCTTTAGTCCTTCCTATTTTGTTTTTTGGTTCCCCCTTTCTCTCATGAGTTGCATTATAAAACCATGGATAGGACCTGGTCTTCCTCGTGATGTACCATAGTCTTATTTATTTTCATACTATTTTTACACACTTTTTACATCCCTTGGATTTTTATTTTTTCTATTTTCATTATAATACCAAGAATAAAACAAGGCCTTAATCACAAAATACCATATTTCTTATCCCATTTATTTTTCAAGTGCTTTTTTTTTGGACCCTCGTGTGTTTCTCGTTTATGAGTTGTAGTGTAAGACCATGGATAGGACCTATACTTCCACATAAAATTAAATTTATGTTATTAATTGTATAAATATGGGTTTTTAATCCTTTTTTTTAGCTTTAACTTTTGCTTCTTTTGATAAATGGAATTTTCACAACAATCTATGTTAGCATGTTTTCCTACATTTTCCTTATTCTTATGATAAAATATCACACTTTACTATCATTATATCCATTTTTATTTCCATTAAATCATGTTTTTGTTGGAGAGTTGTCAATTATGGCGTGGAGGTGTTTAGGTGAGTAGATGAATTTCCTTGATAGTCTAAGTGACAATGATAAAGTGTGCAATATGCTTATCCTAGTATGCTTGAAGTAGGATTAGTTAGTCTTCATAGTTTGATTGTTTATAGATGATTAGGGATGATTATAAAGTATTGAGATTGTGAAAGAGGTCCTCTCAGAGGTCAAGGATGCATTTATTAGTTGTGTGCATAAGTGTAATTCATCTAATAGTCCATTATTGTCATCTAGACATTTTGGGTCCAATGGAAGAAAATTTGAGTAGGTAGTTTGATGACATCACAATTTCCACATGTTGATGAGTCAGGGGCATTTATTCATATGGTTATGATCAAATTAGACCCAAGTTACTATGGATCAAATTCTCAATTCGTGTCATGAAGAATAACCAAAGATATGTGTGTGCAAATTTGGGCTCCCAAGCATTTTAAAAGTGTTTTCTATGTTCAAATAGAGCTAAGTAAGCATTTTAGTGATGTCATATCTTGCACGTATGAAATTTTTAGGATGAATTTGATGTATGTATGAAATACCTTATGAGATAATATCTTATGTTATAAATCTCAAGTCATGTAACTAATATTAACAAAATATATGTAAGTGCAAAATTGGGCTCCCAAGTAGTTTGATAGTGTTTTCCCATACTTAGCCAAATTTACATGTGGAAAGAAAAGGTGAGTAGACATTTTGATGTAATCATATTTAACATATATGGTAGTTTTATAAAAATTTGATCATATGGGTTTTTTTTAGTTTTGTGCCTAGTTACCATATGCTAAGTTTCAAGTCATTAGATGAAGCACATCAAAATATAAGATTATGCAAAGTTGGCTTTCTAGGTAGATTGTAATGGTCCCTATACTTAGTCTTTTTTGCATGATATTTAAAATTGGAACAAGATGGAGATATAATGGCTCATGGGTGATAATATAGTGAAGATATATGGTAAATTTTGAGTAAAATGAGTCAAATTTTTTATTGGTTAATGAAGTTAAAGATTGAGCTCCTTACAAAAGTATTAATGAAGCATGTTTGTTCTAAGGTGTCAGGAATTAGTGAGATGAGTACAAGTGTTCAAAGTTTAATATTGAGTAGAGGTAAAGATCAAGATTATTATAAGATATAATGATAACAAATTTTTCATAGATATATAGATAAATGGTGTGTATTAAGTAAAATTATTTTAAGGTGTCCAGTGTTTAACATAGATTAAAATCAAGCTATGTACAAGAAATCGATGGAGTGTATTAAGTCAAATAGTCAAATGAAGATCTAAAAATGAGAGATGAAAGGTAAAGGTAAATATATTTAAAATAATATCAATGTTATATGATTAATTGAAGTATTGAGTATATGATATCATAACATAGTGACCTAAGTTTAACTATGACTGTTTGGATTTAAATATTCAAATTTGTGAAAGAAAAACCAATGATTAGTTTTTGTGTTATATCTTTCAATCTATGAAGAACATGCTCATGGTGTAAAAATATAATTTATAGAGGAATTGAAGGTAAATATTAAAATATAAATTTCAATATTTGAATCTATGTATAATTAAAAATATCTAGTTTTAAAGTTAATTATGTGTTTGTGCACGTTCTGCAAATAACCCAAGAAGGGTATTTGAGTCGTGTTTTTTGGTATCTCATGATTAAAGGTGAAATAGATATTTTAGTATGTTTTAGACTCCATAGGGACCATGATTTTTAATTTTAAAGGTTTTACCAATAATATATAGTATGAACAAAGGGTTAGAAGTCAACCATGTTTTCATTCATAATGATTGTGTATAGAGAAGTATTGGGGGTTAGCAAAAGAGTAATATGATGGATGTTGGCACTTAAATGGGACTATATATAATTTTTCATGAGTTCATAAGTTTTAAATTTCTCCTATATTCTTAGTTTTCTTGATGAAGTGCTAAATGGGTGAATAGGTCTCCATGAGACCTATAAGAGCCAAAAGGGCCTAATTGAAAGGTGTAATTGCTTAAGGGTAACCCATAGATGCTATGGATAACATATGAATATTTTTTTTGAGTTATGAGATAAATTATAATGCATAAATTATGTGTAATAGCTGACCAAGATGTTGTTAATCATGAATTCTCTATAAATAGTGAAATCAAAGAAGTTGATTTCTAGACTTGTGCAAGGTTTGTTGGCATAGAGTAAGCATTGAAGCGAAGAAGAGAGGATAGATAGTGTACCTATTGGATGGGTTGATGAGTAGAAAATTTTTTTTACTATGTGTATGACCTTTAGGTCATATTTTGGATATTATAATATTTCTCTTATAGTTTGAGGATATAAAAAGAGGTTTGAGTGTGCATAACAGTATAGTTTAAATTAAAAAGGAGAGATATTATGGCATGCCTATGTGAGAAGACTATATGAGATAAAGAGGGAGTTTGTGTATGGGTTATAAATTTATATACCCATAGTCAGGTGTTAGAGACATCAATTATAAGGTGGAGGTATTCATTTCATAAGAGGGTCTAAAGGACTTGATCTTCCTTAGGAGAAGTTGTTCCTTTAGAAACAAGTGTTTCAATAAAAGCCTTAGGTCATAAGGACTTGACCAAGGTTTTAGGTCAAAAGGACTTGATCATTATCTTGTTTGTAATCTCTTATAAGACAAGTAGTCCATATGTTATAAGACTGAAAGTGGGTATTATTCCCCACGAGGGTTTCCCATAAGAATTATGTGTTGTGTGTTTGATCTCATGTATGCATTAAACGAATGAGATCTCTAGTTAATGTTTCTTGATCATGTTGATA
Organism: Torreya grandis; assembly: GCA_037957365.1. Classification (NCBI taxonomy): domain Eukaryota; kingdom Viridiplantae; phylum Streptophyta; class Pinopsida; order Cupressales; family Taxaceae; genus Torreya; species Torreya grandis. The sequence continues at coordinate 738,985 of JARHVA010003516.1, read as the reverse complement.
TATTCTAAATTTATTTAATAGTTTGAAAGGATTGGAATTTAAATTAAAATATTTAGGCTTACTAATTCACCTCCCCTCATAGTGATTGTAACTTTGACAATTGGTATTTGAGTAGGTCCTTTGGTATTAAAAGGTCAACCTCACTAAGTTGTAAAATCACAAAAGGCAATTTGAAATTCTCAAGATAAAGGAAGAAGATTTCATGGCATCCTTTATGTAGAGAGTTGATGAGATTGTGAACATCATCAATAGTCTTGGAGATAACCTTGAAGAGGCTATTGTATTTTAAAATGTATGAAGCTTTTTATCACTCAAGTTTGATTCAAAAGTATCTGATATAGAAGAAAGGCATGATCTTACTCAGTTGAAGGTAGATCAATTACATGGCACCTTTACTACCTACAAGATAAGAGTAAATGATGGTATACCATAAAAGAAGGAAGCAAATTTATATATTGAAATGAAGAAAAATAATAAGTTTCAAGGTAAGAAACCCAAGTAGGATGACATTTTTGATATAGATGAGGATGGCATAATTGATTTGATTTCAAGGAAAATAAAAATAGGTTTAGGAAAGTATAATGATAAACTACCCCTCAAATGCTTCAATTGTGGAGAGGTAGGAAATTTTTCTAATCATTTTACTCATAAGCATAAAAATAATGATGATGAAGAACATGATGAAAACCAAGATGAAGACAAGAAGACATACAAGTCTAGTAAGAGGAAGAAAGGTTTTAGAAAGTATGACAACAAGAAGTTATTTGAAAACAAGAAGATACTCTAAACCAATAAATACTATAGCTCATTAGATGAGAGCGAAGATAATGACTCAGAGTATGATCATGAAGATGATGGTCCTATTAAATATGAATCCCTCTTCATGACTAAGAAAGGAATTTTCTCAAATCAAAATGAGTCTACTTAGAGTGATTCATATGATGATGAAGATGAGGTGAATTATGAGATTGAATTGATGAATTAACTTGAAGAAATAACTATTGAGAAGATGATGAACAAGAATATGAAGTCACAAATAAGGGATTATGAAGATAAATTTAGTATGTATGAAACATTAATGAATGAAGACACCAAGGAGCATTAATATATGGTCAAGCATCTTATTTTTCAATTGGAAATATTTTCTACAAGCCTAAAATCTAAAGAAGATGAATGTTTAAGGTATTTAATTGAAAATGAGCCATTAAAATCTGATCTAGACAAGACATCTAGTAAGGTGAAGTCGCGAAAAGATCCCAAGAGATATAGATAATATTCTAAATGATCAAAAGAATGTAAGTGATATAACTAATCTTGGATACAAAGAAGAACTAGAGAATGTAAATCAAGACAAGATGAAGACTAATGTGAACAAGAACAATATGACTTTGAAGACAAATCATCTGACAAGGAATGAAAGTGCTACTAGACTAAAGAGAAATTAGATCAGATAACCAAACGTCATGAGGTATGCAAGTTTTAATGGTTATTATTACACATGTAAATAGTTTGGGCATAGAGCTAGAGAATGCAAGAGACCTATTATAAATGAGTTTTCATGAAACTATGATGGGGGTCATCAGTCAAAAGGTGTGAACAAAGTTAATTTCTTCAACTATTTTGATGAGGGACACTTTTCTAAGCATTGCCTAAATAGCGTAAGTCAAAGTAAGTCTTCTTTAAAAAGAGTAGTTTGTTTCAGTTGTCATGACATTAGAAAAATTCATAATATTTATCCAAATAAGGTAAGTTGATTTGCCATCAAGGATTATTATCTTATATAATTATGAAAAGATTAGTCACATTTATAGATTCTACAAGCAAAGGCCTATAAGAAAGAATAGATTTTATCAGACTCCTAAAGTGAAACATAGAAGGAAAGTTGACACATGGAATCCCAAGGTGATAAATGTGAATCATGATGAGTCTGCAGGTCCAAGTAATTTGCTTACTATGGTGGAGATTGATATAGAAGATGAAGAGTTCTAAGGGCTTACATATTATGCTCATGTTGTGAATAAAGAGACCAAGCTCAAAGAGAAGACCAAGGTGCTAATTGAAGCTTGTTCTGAGGTATGCATCGATCCAAGTGAACATATTGCTATTATATATCAAGATTGATGTAAATAACATCATTTTTTGGTGATTAGTGATGAAGTTCATAGCTACAAGGTTGATTCTACAAATAAAAGCATATGCCAAGATTCCATAGTTAATCCCTCTATTATCAATTAAATATTAGTTTTGAAGGAGAGTGATTTAGAAAAGGATCCAATTGTCATAATTTAGATCGAGAAGAAGAATAAAATAACTAAATCTTATAGTTATAAGAGGATTCTAGTAGTTACTGAGGAGATGCAAGCTATTGTTGGCTTTACTTTGTTTTGGAGTATTGTAGTGTAGAGAATGTCTTTATCTATGCTTCTTAAGAGACTCCTTTTAGTAGAGAAGAAAGTGTTGTTGTGATGCTATTTAGATGGTCCTAGAAGGCTAGAGATGAATGCATTTAATTGGAGAATGTATGTCTAGGTGGAAGATATGCTATGGTTATGTTAGAGTGATTTCATAACTATATATGGTCAGTGTGTAGGGTTAGATTAAAGGCTTTCAAGTGGAAAAAAAGGATTTATGATTTTTCAAGATGATATTTTTTCATAAAAAAGTTATTTTGACCTTATTATAACATGTTCTAGGTGATTCTTTTGGTCTGGAGGTATGTTGAAGTCAAATAGGAGACTTTTGAGTACTCTCAGTTTTCTCAATTTTTGATTAAGGGAAAGCAAGCCTAAAATGGATTAGAGGATATATTGGTTACCAATGGTCTATAAGATCAAATATTTGTCTATAAATGTGTGATGGATATCTTTAGGTGTACAAGAAGTTTTAGGAGTGTTCATTGACTAGAAGGTGTTGTGATGACCATGTTTGTTTTGAGATTCTAAGGTTTTTGGGATTTGATATAAAATTGGTTTTCCCTATAAATTGATGTCTAAGGATTTTTAATATTTTAAATGGGCCAAATGGGTTTTCAAATATAGCTTCATAGATATCTGAAGGTTTGTAGATTTTATGTTATTCAAGTTTTTGTCAAAATGGAGGCCTAATTAGCTAGTAGGTTTGTGAAGGAAGTATGTTGTAGAGGATGATCTGGGTGATTAAAATTGGTGTGATTTAGGGTGAATATTATAGTTATCCAATTATGAGTTTTAAAATATTTAATGTACATTTACTAAAATTTGTGGGCTTTGTAAGTTCCAGGTAGGGATATAATGAGTCTAGATAGGCCTAGTGAGAAGAAGAGTCCTTTGTGTTCATTTTATCTAAAATAAAAAGGTATGACTATTTTAAGGAGATTTATAAGGTTTTTTTAGATCATATTTACTATTTGGTGAAGTTTCATGAAGTTTTTTTGGTGGTCCTTGTGGTAGCTTGAGATAAAAGGCTAGTAATCTTGTATGGTGGTTCTTCATGGTGTGTAGAAATCTAAAGATGATTAGGAGGTAAAATTGATCAAATATATTAGGGGTAGTTACTCTCATATGTTTATATATATTTTTCATTAGATATTAGTACTTTTGTGTATTCTTTATTCATTGGTTGTAGTGCTTAGTTGAAGAGAGTATTGGCATGTACCAAGAAGATGTTGTCAAGGCAAATAAAATGTGGGCTTAAGATAAGGGGGAGGTTGTATCATATTTATAGTATTTTAATCTCTTATTTATGGTATTTTTAGGTCCTAAATATTATAATTTTATCACATTTTTATTATGTCAAAGGGGAAAAAAATTTCTATTTTGAAAGTGCTTGAAGAAAGAGAAGAAAGGTGAGTTGTATATTATTTTATGTTGGGTGTTAAAATAATTGACAAAGGGGGAGAGTTTTGGAGATTTTTAAATGATGTCATAGAGGTGTTTATGTGAGTGGATGAAGTTCCTTGATATTCTAAGTGATAATGAAAAAGTGTGCAATATGCTTATCCTAGTATGCTTGAAGTAGGAGTGGTTAATCTTCAGAGTTTGACTATTTAGAGATGATTAGGGATTAGTTTAAACTTTTGATCCTATGTATTAGGTCATATCAGAGGTCAAGGATGAATTTAATACTTTTTTTCATAAACAAAATCCATCTCGTAGTCCATAGTTTTCATTTAGACATTTTGGGTCTAATGGCAGAAAATCTGAGTAGGTAGTTTGGTGACATCATAATTGCCACATGTGGATGAATCAGGGGAGTTGGTCATATGTTTATGATCAAATTAGTCAAAATTTAACATGGTATAAGTATCAATTCATGATATAAATCATATATAAATAAATTTGTGTGCATATTTGGGTTCTCAGGCATTTTAACATTGTTTGCTATGTTCAAATAGAGTTGAGTAAGCAGTTTATTGATGTCATATCTAGCATGTATGAAATTTTCAAGAGTAATTTGACATATGGATGAATTTTTATATGAGAATATATTATGTGATAAATAATAGGTCATGATAATAAGTGTGATAAAATATATTCAAGTGCAAAGTTGGGCTCCTAAGCAGTTTGATAGTGTTTTCCCATACTTAGCCAAATTTGTGTGTGGCAAGAAAAATTGTGTATACAATTTGAAGTAGTAATATTATTCATGTGTGTTAATTTCATAATGAGTTAATCATATGAGTTTGTTTAATTTTTATTACTTGTTAATATTCACTAAGTTTTAGTTCATGCATTGAAATGCATCAAAAGATATGACTGTGTAAAGTTGGCCTTCCAAACAGACTGTAATGGTCCCCATACTTAGTCTTTTTTGCATGATGTTAAAGATCAGGACAAGATGGAGATATAATGTCTCATGGGTGATAATATATTGAATATATATGATGTGTTTTGATTCAAATGATTCAAAGTGTTCATTATTTAACAAAGTTAAAGATTGAGCTCTTTATAAAAGGATCAACAAAGCTTGTTTATTCCAAGCGGTTAAGAAGTAGCAAGATGAGGATAAGTGTTCAAAGTTTAAAATTGAGTAGAGTTAAAGATGAGGCTTATTATAAGATATAATATTGATAATATGTTTTCACACATATATATATATGGTGGGTATTAATCAAGATGATTTCAAAGTGTCCAATGTTTCACATAGATAAAGATCGATCTACGTATAGGATATTGATGGATCACATTAAGTCAAATAGTCAAAATGAAGATCCAAAAATGAGAGATGAAAGGTAAAGGTAAATATCCTTAAAATAATATATTTGGTGCATTATTAATATATGTAGTGAGGACATAATATCATAACATAGTGACTGAAGTTTAACTGTCATCATTTGGATTAAAATATTCAAATTTGTAAAGGAAAAACTAGTGCTTAGTTTTTGTTCTATAACTTTAGATATGTGCAAAATTTGCTCATTTTCTAAAAATTTAAATTTTTATAGGAATCCAAGGCACATATTTTAATATATATTTTAATATTTGAATGTCTGAACATAAAAAAATATTTAGGTTTAAAGTTGATTGTGTGTTCATGCATGTTTTGTAAATAACCCGAGAAGGGTATTTGAGTTTTGCTTGTTGGTATCTCACTAATTAAAGGTGAACTAGATATTTAACTATGTTTTAGACTCAATTAAAACCATATGTGTGCATACTTAAGGTTTGATGAATCATATGCAATATGAACAAAGGGTTAAAAGATGACTATGTTTTCATTCATAATGAATGTGTGTACAGATAAGTGCTTAAGCTAATTAGGGGTTAGCATAAGAGTGTTATGATGGATGTTGGAACTTAAATAGGCCATATAGATCATATTTAATTATTCCATAAGTTTTAAAGTGTTATTTTATTTTTATTTTTCTTTATGTTGTGCTAAATGGGTGAATAGGTCTCTATGAGACCTATAAGAGCTACAAGGGCCTAATTAAAAGGTGTAGTTGCTTAAGGGTGACCCATAGATGATATGGACAACCTATGAAGATTTTTTTTGATGTTTTAGATAATTATTAAGGGATAAGTCATATCTAATTGCCTACCAAGATGGTGATAATCATAATTTCTCCATAAATAGTGAAATCAAAGAAGTTGATTTTTATACTTATGCAAGGCTTGTTGGCATAGAGTGAGCATTTAAGCAAATAAAAGAGGATATGTATTATTAATTTTGGATGATTTCATGATAAAATTAGTTTATTAATTGTTTTTGTGACCTACAAGTCATATTTATGATGTCAAAATAGTGTTCCTATAGTTTGAGGATATGCAAAGAGGTTTGAGTGTGCATATGAGGACATTTTGAGTGAAGAAGGAGAGAGATTGTGGCATGCATATGTGAGGGGCATGTATGAGATAAATATGGAGTTTGTATAGGGGTAATAAAATTATATATATAGCATCATGTGTTAAATAAATTATCTCTAAGGTAGAGGTGTTCATTTCATACGAGAGTCTAAAGGACTTGATCTTCCTTAGTTATTCCTTGTGAAATAGATTTTTCACTAAAGGCCTTAGGTTAGAAGGACTTGATAAATATATATTTTTTAATATCTTATAGGATAATTAGTCCATGTGTTTTAGGATTTAGAGTGTTTTTTATTCCCCATGAGGGTTTCCCATAGGAACTATGTGTTGTGTGTTTAATGTGGTGTATGCATTGAATGAATGAGCTCTCTTGTTAATGTTGCTCAATCAAGTTTATATATGTTTATTATTTCAATAGTTTGAAAATATTGAAATTGAAATTAAAATACCTAGGCTGACTGATTCACCCCCCTCTCATTGATTGTATATCTAATATTTTTTTGTAATTTGAAGTAATTTAAATGATTTCATGTGTCATTCATATTGATTTCCATTCCTTTCACTCCACATTGCACAAAACAAGGTTGAAGTCAAGATATCACTATTATTTCACCTAGATTTATGATACTCTTAGACCCCATACTCTTTTAAATTCTTTCTCTTGGAAACCAACTCACAAGTATAAAAATTAAATTCATCTTTAGCCCTCATGTTTAGTTTTTCAATCTGTAGGGAGGAGGAATAGAAAAACCCATCAAGAAAGATAAAAGACAAATGATTTTAAATAAAAGGTAATGATGTACAAAAGGAAACATATAAATCTAAAATTTCAAAATCACACCAAAATATGTGATTACAAGCATATCCCATATCTCTAATCAAAGCTCAAAATCTATAGTTGGTCTCACATAGAGCTAAGGTCCATTGGGGTGTGGTAGGCTAGTAGATTGGAATAAGAGAATTCAAAATACTCTATGGTGATACCTAATTTCTCATGCAAGTACCCAATCTTCATGGATCTATAAGGGGTCCTAAATAATGAATAAGACATTTTGAGAAGGTAGGTCCATTTTAAAATGTCATACATATAGCCTTCATGGGATGATCTATATATTCCATTTGATGATCTAAGACTTGTGTGGCTAAGAGATGTTCTTGAGAGTCTTTAAGGTCGAAAGTCCTCTTGTTTGATTAACCTAATTTGAGTGTCCTGACTTTGATAAAGAGTTCCTCTACCTTTTTTTTCCTTCATTATCCCCTCCACCCATTTCATTTCCTCCTTGATAGGCAAATTATGATTCTAAATCTATTTTCATTTCTTCTATATTCACTTCTTATTCACCACTTAAAAAAATGGTAGAACTTCTTATTTTTAGTTTTATCTATCCTTAGAGTAAAACATGTTTGTGTATCTATGCATTAATTTATTTACATCATATATTTACATTCCTAGACGTTTTTTGTTTTGTTTTATGATTTCCCATTATTTTTCTACCCTTTTTGTAGAAACTTGAGTTCATTTTCCCCTTTTATGCAACGTTTTCCATTGTTGAGTGAGATAAGGGTTGTTAATACTCGCTTCTCAATGGGTTTTACCATTTTTTAATTTATGGTTTTACATCAATGTTTGATTACCATCCTTTTTGACATGTATCCTTGGTTCAAATTGGTGAGTTTTCCTTTCTTACTTAAGGTTTACTTATTTTAGTCTTTCAGTCTTTAGGAGTCTTGGATTTTTGGTTACCTGATTTATTCTTATCTTTGACTTTGTCATTTGGTCTAACATAGAACTTGTCACCCCATCTTGCCAAATTTCCAAGTACATCCCATCCACATAGTATCAATTATCTTAGATTTCCTATGTTTGTTTATTTTTGCACTTTAATTTTTTATTCTTGGGTTTGTCGAAAGTAGTCTTTGTGCCCTAGACAATAAAAAGTTACAACACAATAGAAAATCATCTAATGATAATGTTAATTCAAGGTATGAATCACTTTTACTTTTCAGTTATTTCCTTTTTTAGTCATTTACTTTTAGTTATTTTATGCTGTAAAATAATGCAACTTTTTTTTAGCATCAGTGTTATGTGTTCCTATGTTATTTCTTGAAGCACCATCCCCTATTGAACCTTAGTGACACATGATGAGATTCAAGTGGGGAATATGTATACACATAATAATTTTAACTTTTATCAAATACTGGTGTTTTAAATATTATAAGAACCCATTGATACTTAGTGTCTCTAAGTGCATTCCCTAAGGGGTGTACTAAGAAAGGGGTGGGCAGACCATTGGTGATTTATAGGATTATTGCCCCTTATTGCCACCTATTACTAATCTAACTGGCTCTTAAAAACCATTCTCTAAGATATTACTCCTCTTTTACACCATCCTCAAGTGTTTTTCACTCTCCATCCCTATTTTCCTCACCTTAAGTCCCTTTTGATAGTCGACTATACTAGGAAAACTAGGTTGACCATATACTGTTTTGGGTGATTTTTACTTAGGAACTATTTTTGCTCTTGGCTAACCTAGTGAATAATTGTTCAAAATTATGCTAGGTTGATTGGTTTGACCTGATCATCCAAGATTTTTATAATGGTTTAGGGTCAAATATGCCTATTTATACAAGATCATTTGGTCATTATTTCATATGCAATTAAGAGTTATTATTTATTTGTGATTCTTTACAATTTTCTATTCCACCATTCTACTTAAGAAGTATTAGCTTAGGGTTTCTACTTGGATAATATAATATTGTGGAGAAGTCTTGGAATTTCTTAGTGATCCTTAGAAATGAAAATAACCTCTTGTGAAGCCCCATTGGTGAAGGGAGAGATTGAGTCTCATGGGTTCATATTTCAAGTAAGTATTCTCTAACTTTGCTCCTCTCTTTTATTAGATATAAGTAGCATAAATATTGGATTTGAATAATATTACTCTTATTATTTCATGTATTAGGTTCTTGATCATACATAGCTTTATTGATATTCTCTTATACATGTTTTGATTATTTACTAGCACCTCATATTGTGCCATAAGCTTTAGTGAGCACTAGATTAGATTTACTTTACTCATTAGTTTAGTGAGATATCAATATATAGGAATCCCATAGGATTATTATGTGATTGTGTTTGATTAGAATATTTGGAACCCTCCCTAGCATAGTGTATTATGGTATTATATCCACTAATCGAGTCTAGTAGATCATCATATTGGTCATGTTCCCTCTTAATAGTATGGTATGATCTATATAAATTGAGTTAGGGTTGAGTTACAAACATGATGTTTTTATTCTTGCATACAAAATCCACTCTATTTAACCTCTAAAAAAACCTATGAACTAGATAAGGACTAGTGATTAGACCATTATCTCCTAGAGAATCCTAAACATCAATACTTCATATGGAGGCTACGCTAGGTGGCTAAAACTTGAAGATGATGAATGGGAGGTTTTTTTAAGATCACTTCTAATTATATTATACTCCAAGCATAATCACCAACACTTTCACATATCATATCACCTATTTAGAATAATCTCTCAGTAACTAGGTGAGAACAAGGAACTGTAAAGGAATATGAGCCTCAACACTTATGTAAATCAACAAGTATGAAACATAATAATCTAGTGTGGAGAATATGAAGTAGTCCTTATATTAATTCAAAGGTTAAAAAGGTATAACTTAGTCATATTTTCTTCATACCTAGTTGAGGGATATATGCAATGGTTTTTTAGCCTCAATTTATAAAATAATATATGGAAATGGAGGAATAATCTAGCATAAAAGTATGGAGAAGAGGCCATAATGACCCTCAATCACTCAACCATTAGTTACAACCATGAATAAGGACTAGTAACAACTCCATGATCTCCCACATGCATATCCTTGGCTAGTTGGTGGTCTTAAATGAGATTTTGGGCATGGAGGTGTATTGGATAGGCATTAATTTAATCTCTATTGACCTCATTCAAGGTGTAAGCATACTAAATTGGTTAACCATGTTTTATTTTGATAGTTACAAAGGTATAAATTGTTGTATTGAACACACACCACCCTATACTTTTCTCTAAAATATGGGGACCCATTTTGTTTTTTGGGAAATATGAATATTTTATTCAAGTATCTATGTGTTTTTAGAGTTATGATGGTGTTTATTATCTTTATAAACTTGCTGATTTGAAAATTGAATCACATTGGGGTATATTTATTTCCATTTACAAGGACTTGTTCAAATTAACATATTAATGAAAAGATAAAAATAATTACTTTGCATGATAGGTATCTAGATTAGCTCATTTTAGAATCTTTTAAAGTTGAAAAATATTGTTTTAGAGACTTTTCATTGAAAGGTTTTCTTCAAAAAGTTTCTCTTCAGAAACTTTGTTTTGGATACTTTTTATTAGAATATTTCTCCTTAGAAGCTTTGTTTGGGATATTTTTATTCAGTGACTTTCACTTTGGAAGCTTCACTTTGGATACTTTTCATCGAAATTATTCTCATCGAGATATTTATTTCAAAAACTTCCTCTTCATAAATATTCTCTTTGGGAACATTCATTCAAAATATTTGTTTGACAAATTTTTTTCATGAAGTTTCACTTCAAAGAGTTTTCATCAGAATGATTATCATTAGAATATTTTTTTAAGCAACTTTTAATTTAGATACTTTGTTTAATTCACTCAAAAACTTTCTATTGGATTATTTGTTTTGGTAACTTTCTATGCAACTACTTCTACCTGAACCATAATCTTTCTAAGAATGATTAGTATTTGATAGACTTTTTTTAGAGACATTGGAATAAAATATTTTAGAATAAATTATCCAAAGAAAATTATACAATTTGGGGTCTTTTGAGTTTAAATGAAAATTTTGACTTCCCTTGACTAGACCACATAATGAAAAATGGCAAAAGAGGAAAGGTAACATCGTGACACCTTAAATGAAAAGACATCCTATATGACATGTACACTATGATAGGCTGGTCAAATTTGAATTAAAAGAAGGTGAATAGATTATATATATTGGTGAATAATGGCACATAAAATGGAAATGAATGTAGAAAGATATTAACATTGAGCCATCTACTAATTTCATATCATTCAATTTACAATAGCTCAAGTAAAATTCAGCCTTCAACAATCTCAAAATCCCTAATTATGACCAAAACAATTTATAATTCACATAATTCAATTCATTATACACCATTTTTGAAAGTTTCAAGCATACCAGGTCTAGCCATGACATCTTTATATAGGTCATACAAATGACCCTCGACACCTTCCAAGTTCTCTATTAAGGATTGTACTGAATATTTGGACATAGGTTTTGATGCCACTATATTTAATGTTAACTACCCCAATTACACAACCTTATGAAAAGGTATGGAGAATGTGGATTACTTTTCACTAAAATAAGACATTTCAAGTGAGGATAAATAATTAGTAAAGGACCTACTTTTTTTAAAATGATAAGCCCTATATTATACAACTGCTAAGTCAGAGGTTATGCCATGGATAGACTTGATGGGAAGCCTCTTCTTCGAGGGATGGATAAGATATGATGATTACCTCAATTACATTGATAATAACATAAACATCACCTATATGTCAAGGGATGCATTTAATAGGTATTTGAGTCTACTTATTTTAGATGTTATATTTGATTTGCATAATTGTATTACCTATAAAAAGGCCAATAACACGGAATGATCACTAGAAATGTGGCTTCTCCCTAGAGAAACATCCACCATAAAGGAGCATGTAAAGAATTTTGTTCTTATCACCCAATTCAAAATGGTATCCATGTTGGCATTACACTATTGAATTGACTCTTTGGCCACAAAAGCATCCACTTTCTACATATAGAAGGGGTTCCCCTTTAAGACCTACTAAGTACTTTAGAGTGCACCTAATATTTGGGGAAATTAATTAATTCTTACCTTTAGGAACAAATACTACACAAAGATATAAGACCACACATGGCAAAATTCTATATGTTTTCATATCTATTAGATGTAGTCATGGGGATAATATAAAATCATAATGGATTCTTATGGGATCCAAACCTAGAATTTATAAATAACCAAAATTGTGATTATTATTCCTTTGTGGACATATACTCATATGTCAAAAACATAGATAAAATTATTAATGATCTCTACACTCAAGTTTGGATGGCCATCCACTATCAACCTTTACCTATAATTTCACCCAGCATTGCCATAAAACTTGACAATAATGTGGGAGATCACTAGCTCTACCCTAACTACACTATCATCATGGTTGCTAGCCACAAGGTGGATCAGCTTTAGCTTCTTAAGTTTGTTACAGATGAGGCAGATTAACATGACATTGTATACCAAATATGGAATGGTCTTGATGAATAATTAAGAAAGAATAAGAATCCTTCTAGGGATCCCACATCACTAATATGAGGATGTAATATAATATATAAAGACAATTTACGGAACCTAGAAACTAGGAAAGTATATGCATTACCCACTCTCACCCATAGAGATTGGGACCCTCAAGGTAAAGTCTAGAAGAAGATTCACACCCTTAGCTTCGCTTAAAAATATGAGCCATTTGATCATAATTTTTCTATTTTTGAATGCCTAAGATGATGAAGAGGCTAAATAAAGAGAAATTACTATAGGCCTAAGTGAGGACCTATTCAAGGTAATACAAGTTGAATCCTTTCACACTTGGAAAGAAAAAATTCAATATCCCACTTCTAGGAGTATCGAGATCCTCCAACTTCTAGACTGGCACACCATCTCAATAACTAGAAAGAGATGGAAAATATCCCCAAGTAATACTCATAGCTCAAGACTAACCATAGGAAGAAGAATATATATATGGTGAGGCATCACTTACAAGAGGATAGGATGAACAACAATAAAAATAAGTGACTACCACTACACAAGTAGAAGAGGAATAAATTATTCTAGTTCAAGCATCAATTGTGCAGCTGAAAAAGGTTAAAAAGAGTTGGTAGAGGATTTAATTCAAGTTTATCAAAACACATAGAGGGAAGAAGTCATGATCATTTTATTGGACTCCTCTAATGAATAATAAATAATGTATTCATCAAACCCAACATCTAACATGATTCCCCCTTCTCTTCCCCTATAGATGATAGCTCCACAAACCATAAGAGAAAAAATGTGCTATAAAAGGAATCCAAAAGGGGATAAACATTATAACCTACCCACACACACACTCAAGGAGGAATAACTGTAACTAAAAGGTTAGCCAACACAAGATGTGGATAAAGAGGAATTAGATAATACCAAAGGTCTTAAGCCTATAAGAACTGAAAGCCAAGACACCTATTGGAACATGACTACATACTGAGAAGGGGGTGAATTAGTATATAAATTAAAACTAATTCTTTAAATAATTTCAATGTTTATTAATTGATATATATAAATCAAATCAAACATCCAAACATCATACCCACATAAATAGTCATGACACAATATTTATACATGGAAAACCCAAAGGAAAAAACCATTGTGAGAATAGATACTAGAATATACTTGTGTAATCTAGCCTCACAGTTCAAAGCCTCACTAGAAAACACCAATCCTAAGGAAATACCAATCCCTATGAAACACCAATCCCTTGGAAACACCAATCCCTTGATTTAAGAGCACCAACTCTAAGGAATCACCCACTCCCTAATCTGAGCACCCACATAGCTTATTTAATGGTACCAACCTACCAGAATATTCTATGGACTTATAACTCCAGTTTACAAATTAGATTCATAAATGTATCTAAATATTTGTTATTTATTACAAGTCTTTTATGCAATTGATCATACTTTATATATTCTCTTTGTGCCTTTCTTCCTCTCATCTCTTCTCTACCCCGTCTAGTTTTGTGTCTATAATTTTATATTTGACACACTTCCTTGGATTTTTATTTCTATCTATATCTATATTCAACTTAGCTCAATAGTAAATACAATTGTTCAAACACTTTTTTTGTCCTAGATATCATATATATATATATATAAATAAATGATCTAGGGTTCACTTCTTTTCTATGTTCACACTTAGACTACAAACACATTATATCAATTCTAAACTTTAGTTTCTTAATACTTGAACTGTTAGTTATTACATCTCAATTTCATGCATCATACCATAATTACATATCTATTTACTATCTATAAAATATATTAGAATCAAGTTTTGATGCTCATGATCTTTAATGTAGATTTGATTAGTTGAATAGATCAATGTCATTGTATATGTCAAGATATAGAGTTTATACATAAGTTCTTGCATGTTCCTCTAACTAATTTTTTTTTGGACATGACATTAAATGTCGATCATTAACATAGACATACACTTATGAATTAGGGTAAGTAATACATACTCACCACTAGGAACAAATCCTACAAAAGGATAATAGGCCATATGGGGGAAATTTATATATGATGTTTTATCTATTAGACAAAATCATGGGAATAATATATAAGCATAATGGAGTCTCATGGGATGTCAAAATAGATGTTATCAAGAACCAAATTTGTGTTATTACTCCTTTATGCATATATACTCATATATCAAAAATATAGATAAGTTTGGTGAGGATCTCTAACCTCAAGTCTGGATAGCCATCCATAGTCAATCTTTGGATAGAATATCACCCAAAATCACCAAAACACTTGCCAACAATGTGGCAGACTACTAGCTCTACCCTGATTACACTATCACCATGGTTGTTGGCTATAAGGTGGATCCTCTTTATCTCCTTATGTTAGTTCTGGACAAGGTAGCTAAATAGGACATTTAATACCAAATATGGAATGGTATTGATTTAGAATTAACCAATAATAAAATGCTACCTTTTATGGCTCCCACATCATCTTAGAAACCCATGTTACCCATTCTCTTTACTTTATTAGTATATTAGTTATTATTTATGCATATGTTTTGTAATCATCACATGAGCATTTTGCTTTATCCCACATTCATGGGAAGTAGAAGTTTCTTAGATTAGAATTAGTATATAAATATGTGTTAATTTTAATTAATGCATCCATAAATTTATTGTATTGAGCTTTCTCAAAGAAGGTTGCCCCCTTGAATTGGCCTGTGATCAATATAATTTTTTTGGTGGTTCTGCTAATTATATAAATTTGTTATTTCATGTATTTTCATTAATTTGTTGTAGTAGGATCCTCTCATCTAGTATCAGATCACTTTCCAAGGCCAATTTATTTTTTAGAAAGTATAAAATATATTATAATTCATAATTCATTTAAGTATTTTTTTCAAACTATCTCAACTCTATTCTTATGCATAATTCATTTAAGTATTTTTTTGTATTAAAATATTCTATTTCAAATCAGGGTAAAAACATGTCTGTATAACTATGGGAATTTATTGGGTGAGAACCCTAAAAATAATTGTGAGGAGTACCAAAGGAACCCCAAAGTAGCTAGCCCATTGAGAGGACTTTCTAATGAAATAAGCAATGACCCTTTCTTGATTAAGTAGTTTCCACTCATGAGAAAAACCAAGAGCTATCACTTAGGGTTAAATATATGGCCAATTTTTTTTGAAGAGTGGTACTCAATTAGATTAAAATTATGGCCATAGATATATCTTTTAAACCTTAAGAAAAAATTAAAACTTGTGGCCCTTTTCTATTAGTTTAGAATATTTCCAACAGACTATCAAAAAATCAATCAACAAAGTATCAAAAGACTCTTAAAGGACTCACATTCATATATTTGATGGAAAATAGAAAATAGAAAATCTTCATCCTATTAGTTTTTAAAAACTATCATCAAAGTATCGAAAGACTCTCAAAGGACTTATGTCCAGACATTTCATAGAAAATAGAAACTATAAACCAAAAAAAAACCTAGAAGACTCAAAACTCTTAAGAGTAAAATGTTTTTCATTTTTTTACCATATTTATACATCTATATCCTCATTGATCCTAAAACATTATCCAAACACCTGAAACTCCATTCTCCACATTTAATTCCTTGAGATCCCATATCTTGATTCCACTCCTAATTTCAACAAATATCAATTTTCCCTTTTTTTAGGTTTTGCCATAACTTCTTTTGTTTTTGTCCGTTTACCTCAAAATAATTCCATAGTGTTTATATCCCTTTTCTACTTATCTGTCTATCTTTGAAAAAATTTCTAGTTTTTCCATTTTTAGTTTTGAAATTACCCTCACCTTTGTTAATCATACACCCACTATGCAAAAAAAATAGTAAAATTACCTTTACTCCTTTCAATTTCACCCAAATTAAAAAAATTACTTACGAAATGTGTCTCAACTCTAGTTTTCCTACCCATTTTAGAAAACAAATCTCTTATTCTAGTATGGTATTAACCTGAACAAGATCAAAAACATGGAGGATGAAATTGTTTCCCTCAAGACCCAAATCAAAGACCTTGATGAAAAAATTCTCAGCCTCAATCTTCAACATACTACCTTGATCAACATACAGAATTGAGAGTTCTCTTCAGACACTAGTTTTTCTTCTTCCATCAATTTTTTGTGTGATAACTCTTCATTTTCCTTGATTCAATGTTGCAAATTTGACTAGATGGATCTATTGGGAAGAATAATATTTTAGTCTACATAATAATTTTTAATGCCATCAAGGTCCCGCTTGCATCCTTTCACTTGGAACATGAATCCCTTGAATGGTATCAATGGTATACCAAGGCTCATGATGAGACCCTATGGATTAATTTTTGCACCCTCATTTTGTAACAGTTTGGCCTAAGTGCTTTTGATGACTTTATTAGAGTAGTTAATAAACTTCACCAAATAAGAAACATGGGAGAATATCAAATAGAATTTGAAAAATTGGCCAATCACATAAAGTAATTATTTGATGAATTCTTTAGTAGTTTCTTTATCAATTGATTGAAGGATGTAATTCGATCTAAGATCAAAATGTTTTGGCCCAACATGATGATGGAATCCCTAAGGTTGGATAAGTTGTTAGAGGATAGTATCATAGCTCAATAATGATTTTAATATAGTTTTCCTCCATTTAAAAATATAACTCCAAAACATTCTCAAATAATGTCAGTCCCTAAAACCACTACTATGAATAATTTGACTAAAGTAGAGATGTGAGTGTGTAGAGAAAAAGAACTCTGTTATAATTTTTATGAAAAAATCACTTGGGAATATCAATGTGTTGAGAAAAATCTATACCTATTATATATGAACTCTCCACCCAAAACTAATGTTTTTTAAGATGCTCAAGCCACAATAGATGATCTAGAAGAAGCTCTACCAATTATGGAACTTGATTTTCAAGAAGAATAGCTAGATATCTCTATCCATGCTTTAGCAAGAGTTACCAGCCCATAAACCATGTGGGTTAAGGGTTAATTCAATAATATGCCTCTCACAAGACTCATTGATTTAGGTATTACTCATAACTTCATTGACCCTTAGATTGCCAAATAGACTGATTCTTTTGTCTACCCTTGTTCCAACTTTGGAGTCATGATTACCAATAGGGGCACATTACCTTATAATAAGAAGTGTCACAATGTGCATATCTTTATTAGATATTATAGCTTTCACTCCAACATGTTTACCTTGCCCTTAGATTGATGTGATGTTATTTTGGGAGCCCAATGGTTATACACACTTGGACCCATCTTATGAGATTTTGCTAAAATTTGGATGTAATTTTCAAATAATGTGCAAAACACACATTGAAAGGCTTACACCTAGGCTCTCTCAGAACCATAAGCTCATATCACATGGATAAAATTCTTAAGAAAAAATTAGACATCATCATTACCTAGCTCCATTCCATTCAAATGTAACCATCAACAGTCTCTATTATTCCTTCTGATCTATAGAACCTTATACATAGGTATGGATGTGTCTTTGCTAAAGTAGTGGGATTACCACCTCCATAGCTAGAGGACCACCATACTCATCTCTTCCTCAGAATAATTCCTCCCAACATTAGGCCCTACTACTACTACTACCCATTTTAGTAAAATATTGAGATTGAGATGCTCATTCAAGACTTAGTAAAGTAAGGTATCATTTGCCCTAGTAGTAGTTCATAGTCTTCCCTAGTTCTCCTTATTTGGAAAAAACATGGGTTATGACACCTCTACATTAACTTATACACACTTTTCACATAATAATCAATAATAAGCTATTGATATATATTATTTATGAGTTTTTTGATGAGCTTCATGGCACTCTTTTTTTCTCAAAGTTGGATCTTCACTCTGGATATCACCACATCCAACTTCATGAAGATGATATACCTAAGACATCTTTTTGAATGCATGATGACCACTATGAGTTTTTATTCATTCCCTTTTGCCTCAATAATGTTCCTTAAACATTATAATTATTGATTCATAAAATATTCTATCCCTAAAAACATAAATTCATTATGGTCTTCTTTGATGATATCTTCATCTATTGTAAAACATGGTCTAAGCATATCTAACATCTAGAGATCACATTATAACTTCTCTCTGATCATCATCTCTCTACAAAATAGTCTAAATGTGCTTTTGGATAGGACAAAATGGAGTATATAAAGCATATTGTTTCAACCCAAGGGGTTTATGTGGATCTTAAAAAATAAGTACCATGACAAAATTGCCTCATCCTTAGATAGTGAAGAGCCTCCATGATTTCTTAGGGTTGAATAGATACTATCTCAAGTTTGACAAGGACTACATGAATATTGCAACCCACTAACAACTATGTTGAAAAAGGATTATTTTACATGGACATAAACTATTGAGGGTGTATTTGAATAATGGAAATAAGCTATGTGTACTAATTTGGTTCTATCTATGCCATATTTTTCCAAGACCTTCATGATCAAGAGAGATGCTTGTGGAAATGGACATGGTGTTGTTATCCTCCAAAAAATACACCCCATTATGTTCACTAGAAAATCCCTTTCTACCAGGAATATAATACTCTCTACTTATGAGAAGGAACTGATGGCCATTTTACATGAAGTATATAAATGGAATCCATACCTACTAGGGAATCATTTTTTCATCAAAACTAATCATTAGAGTATAAAATATTTCTTGTAAAAATGGGTCTATATCCCATAACAATATAAATGGGTAGTAAACTCATAGCTTATTACTATGAGATCAATTACAATAAGGGTAAGGATAATATTATGTCTAATTCTCTATCTCACACATTTTTATTTCAAGCTTCCCTTTCATATATTTCCATGCCTATTATAAGTTGGTTTGATTTTGTATAGTATGGGTATGTTAATGACTCCCAATTTTCTAAAATAATTCAATAATTGGCCACTAACCCCTCTACTATGGCACAATGATCTTGGGATGATGTTTCATTGTGTTATAAGGTACATCTAGTGCTTCCCTAAAGCATAGATCTTTAGTAGGTTGTATTCTATAAACTCCATGCTTCTCCATCCATTGGGAGCTTAGAGTTTCTCAAAAATTATGAAAAGGCATGGTGCAACTTGTTTTTGATGGAAATTTAAAATTAAATTCAATAGATGGTGGCTAAAAGTGATACCTAGCAATACAACAGGGTGAAACTACACTCATTCCTAGGTTGGTCAAACCCTTTCCCATCCCTACCAAGATTTGGATAGATATTTATATGGATTTCATTAAGGGGCTCCCTAAATCTAGAGGTAAAATAGTTTTCTTGGTTTTGGTTGATCACCTCTCCAAATAGTCATTTTTTTCCCTTTAACCATCCGTATATCACCTCCATAGTCACATAAATTTTCTTGGACCAAATTTTCCATCTTCATGGAATTCCTTCTTTCATTATCTCTTGTTGTGATGCAACCTTCACCAACCATTTTTAGATATAACTATTTTGAAACACTATAACCTAGCTAAATATGAGTTCTAGGTATTATCCATAGATGGATGACTAGACTGAAATTGTCAAAAAAATGCTTGAAAACTTTTTTTTATTTCTTCACCTCAAAATAACATCACTGGGAAAAGTGGATCCCTCTTGTCAAATGGTGTTACAATACATCCTACCTCACTTAAAATAAAATTAATTCATATGAAGAAATCTATGGTCAAGCGCCACCAGTGATACTTACCTATAGCCTTAGAGTACACTAGTTCAAATGGTCAATGTACTTCTTTGAACCTAGGATCAGGTCATCATCACCCTGTAAGACAATATTCATATGGAAAAAAATATAGTGAAATAATAGGCTAATCAACACCATCATGAGGACACTTTCTAAGTAGGTGATATGGTTTTTCTTTGCCTACAACCATAAGATCAATCCTCCCTAAAAATTAGAGTGAATCATAAGATAGATCCTAGGTTCTATGGGCCATATAAGGTTCTATAGAGTATTGGGTTAGTTTATTATAAGTTAGAGGTCCTACCTTCTTCCTTAGTTCACCCAATATTTCATCTCTCTTGTCTAAAAAAATTTCTTGACATAAACATCAAAGTGTAGACTATCCTACCAGAACTTGATAATGAAGGATCCATCATTCTTGAGCTAGATGAAATCCTAGATAGGTGCACATGATAAATTTACTCCCACTCCATCACAAAGGTATTAATTCAATGGAACAAAACACAATAATAGGATCCAACATGGGAACCACTATTTAAAATTCATCACTAATTGCCACATATAAAGCTTTGAGGACAAATATTTTTCTAAGAAGGGGGGATGTTAGGAATGTGTGATACCCCTTTTCCTTAATTTGTTAGGATATTTATTTCTATGGATGCATATGCTTTCTAATTCATCTCATGAGCATTTTGTTTTATAGCACATTCATGGTAAGTATTAGTTGCTTAGATTAGACTTAATATATATGTATGTGTTGAGCCCAATGAAGACATCTATAAATTTATGGTATTGAACTTACTCCAAATATGTTTCCCCCTTGAAGTGGCCTATGATCAATATAATCCTTTTGGTGCTTGTGATAATTATATAAATCTATTATTTCATGTATTTTCATTAGTTTGTTGAAGAAGGATCCTCTCACATCACTATTGGGATGTTGAAATAAACCATATGAAGGTAACTTAAAAAATCTAAAAATGCCAAGAGAGCATATGAATTTTCCACTCTCCCCCATAGATATTGGGACCTTCATAGGAAATTCCAAAATAAGATTCACACCCTTGGCGTCACTTAAAAACACAAGCCATTTTATCAAAAATTTCTATTTTTTAATGTCCAAGATGATGAAGAGGTGAAAGAAAGAGAAATTATTGCAAGCCTAAGTGAGGACCTATTGAGGGTAATACAAGATAAATTCTCTCTCACATTTAGTGAGGCAAAATTTAGGATCCCACCAATAATAATATGGGTATCTTCCAAATTATGGAGCATAAATCTATCTCAACAACTATAGGGAAAGGGACAAGATCCCAAAGTTCCACTAATAGCTCATAACCAACCATAAGAATAAGAATAGTTTGTGGGTGAGGCATTACTTACTATAGGAAATTATGAACAATAATAAGAATAATATGTGGATGCCTATGCACAAGTGGAAGAGGAAGTTATTCTTCCAATTCAAGCATCAACAATCAAGCTGAGAAAGGTTAAGTAAGAGATGGAAAATGCACTGACTCAAGTTAAGAAAATAACATAGAGGTAAAATTTTTGGATAATTTGATTTCACTCCTCTAATTAATAGGAAATAATGGCTTTATGATCCCCAACATTCAACATGATTCCTCATTTTCTTTCCTAATAGACCATAGCTCCAAAACTAATGAGAGCAATAAGGTTATATCAATGGAATCCAAAGGATGATAGACATCAGAATCCACCCAAATAAGCAATCAAAGAGGAATAAACTTTCCTAGAAGGTAATCCAACATAAGAGGTGGATGAGGAAGAATTATAATAAGCCAAGGTATTAAGACTGTAAGCACTAAAATCTAAGGTACCTCTCATCAGTGAGTCATATGGTAAGGGTACTCTACTCACATCACCCTT
This sequence comes from Torreya grandis, assembly GCA_037957365.1. Classification (NCBI taxonomy): domain Eukaryota; kingdom Viridiplantae; phylum Streptophyta; class Pinopsida; order Cupressales; family Taxaceae; genus Torreya; species Torreya grandis. The sequence continues at coordinate 716,709 of JARHVA010003516.1, read as the reverse complement.
AGGCCTTTTTCCTTTTATGTCATCACCAATTATCTCTACAATCTTAACACTAATTATTTACACTTTTGTTCCTATTCAAGCACTTTTTTTTATTCTCCTTTTTATGAACCCATCAACTACTCCACCTAGTGCCACTTCACCTTTCTCAACCTCAAATACTATAGTTTCTATAACTTTAGAGTCCATCCCTTCAACTATAGATTTGTACATTACACCCATTAACCAACCTATAACTCTAATTATTGCTTTCTCTACCCAATTGGGTTCACCTTTGCCTTCTTAAACACTAGTCTCAATAACCATAGGATTAATGACCAAGAGGTCCCAAATAAAGCAACCAATCTATAGTGTGCACCCAATGCCCTAATTTAGAAACATATACTCATCTAAAATAAAATTTCCATCATTTCCCTAACCTTGATTTGAAACTAATCTTGAGACTAAAGAATATATGTAAGTAGAAGTATAACCATTAGATCCTTCAAAGATCAATCTTCCAATTTGGGCTAAGGGGTTAGGAGTTTTGGCCTTTAATAGGCTCAATATAAAGATCACTAAAGTTCCAATGGTGAGCTCTTTATTTGATAAGGCCAAAACACTGGACTAACACATCAAAAAGAGGAAAATTGAGGATAATTATAGTAGAAGATTGATTATGGAAGAAAGGGAAGAAGTTTATTCCCTTTTGAAGTCATATAATAATAAATAGGATCGATCCCCATATGTTTAAGACCTCAAGTACTATATGGTGTCCCATACTAAGGAAATATTGGCCATAAATGAGGGAATGAAGATGGCTAGACAAGAGCTTAAAGAGGATTTAAAAACTATTAGAGATAAATAATAGGTAATTTTATTCCCCCGTGGTATTGAATAGGATGTGCAAAATGTAGTATTTAAGATGTATGAAATTTTAGATTTGATTCATTATTTTAGAGTCAATTTGGCTCCCCATGTAAATTCAATAACTATATTTTTCAATCTTCTAATGGAAGATGAGAATAAGCTAAATTTATTGGTATTATAAACCTCTAATAAGGAATTTGACCACGTAGACCTAGTCACCCTTCTAGAGGCATCAAATTAATTGAATATAAATTTAATAAGGACACATGAGGCCTAGGATTGGGTGTCATGTTCTAAATACATAGTAAATAATATGACCAAACAAGATAAGTAAGTAGATAAATTTTTTATTGAACTTGAATTGTCAATAATCTAGGATAAGAGAGGTAAACTGATAATCTAAGTTGTATTTGATCATATGATTCATCAATCCTCTGATGGATTCAAATAATAGTACAAGGATTAAGTTTAGAGGACATTGAATCCAAATTGATCACAACCAATAAAAATGCAATTGAGTTAGAAGTATTTTGGGTTGGATTTGAGCCACCAAGATAGAACACGCTAGACTGATGGAAAAAATAGGTAGGGTGACTAGGCCACATCTTCTGGATATGCTCTTAATTTTCACACAACATGATAAGGTGTAAAAGTATTATCAAGTTTTAGATGCAAATAAGAAGGCAATAAAAATGGCACCTGATATTTCTACACCATATACTCTACCTGTAATGTCAACAACAATAACTACATCAATGACGTGTCACACTTTAGCTCTGATGTTAAATATAGCTCAATCAATGAGTGAATCACTGAATAAAAATCTAGTCATCATGCCATGAAGCACAAGAACAACTATAGTTAAAATGAAAATTTTGAGAAACATCAAGCAAGAGTTGATTTAGCCTGAACATAAAGGCTAATTTTGTATAATTTTTCATGTAGTGGTTATAAATGAATAGTTAAGTCCTAGTTGCATCCATATTGAAATTAACTAAGTCAATTTTAACAGCATGCACACATTTGATGTTTGAAGTATCTATAAGATATAATATGTAAATAATAATTATCATATAGTCTTTTAACATGTAATCAAAGTGTTCTAAACTTGGAGGATGAGGTGACCCCTCCCAAAGTTCTTTATATACATGTGAAACCCTCTTTTCAAATGGTCAAAGTTTTGGATGAATATATAGGAAGAGATCAATAAATTGACTATCATGCAAATATTCTTGTTATTTATTCTTCCCTCTTTGTGTTAATGAATTGAAGTTTATTTGTTTGTATTTATTCAATAACTCTTATATGTGTTAGATTTTATTAATGAATATTAGTCTTAGATGTGCAATAGTTATTAAGGATTGATAATTTCATTGATTTAGATAGTTAGTATAAATTTAACTACTAACATAAGGTGAGTATAAGTATCTCTTTAGTATAGTATTCTAGATGTGAGCCATATCTACCCTATATTGCATCTTGTTCTAAACTTTAACCTCCTATACAAGGGTGTGGAACAATAGAACTAATTAGAGAAAACATTATATTATACCATTAAGCATCATATATCTATTATCCTAGACTACTAACCCTGTATTTTTACAAGTGTGTAAAAGCTACAAACAACAAACACTAGTTCTAGAGATACTTGTCCACCAAAGAAACAACCTTAGAAATTAATTTTTAAAGACATAATACCTTATTTTATGCCTTAAAATTAACTCTTTTTTTAAATTTATTTGAGATATTCACACTATATAATATTTATACACTCATCTAACTCACCTAGTGATTTACTACTTTTATTAAAATCTATGCATCCATCCTCAAAACCTTGCTAACAATAGATAGGCTCAACCTGTTATTCCACCACCTGGTTATTTTAACCACATACCTAAAACACATGCCATGGATTGGAAACCTATTCTATACTGATCCTAAAATGTTAGATTTTACCATTTTTTAACTCTATAAGGTGTTCATAAAACCCACAACAATATAAATGTGGTCTAGTTGGCCTCTATGGATAATTAAACAACATACCTCTCCTTTTGCATGTTGATAGGGCTTAAGAAAATACCCAAAATTATATAATGGACATGAAATTTTCCTAACATCCTCCATTTATTATTAATAAGTATGTTTAGGGCCCTAAATTTACTCTCTTTTCATCCCTCTATGCTAATAGACATATCCTTTAGCTGACTAAATAGGCATACTAGACAACTAGACCTAGTCACTCAGTGCTAGTTACTTGGATGGCCATGAGACCTACATATAAAGTTAAATTTTTTTAAGTAATAATGTTTTAAATATAATAAATTATATCACACCATGAAACATTCCTTTTAAATAGTGCACACCTGCAACTCTTACTCATTTAGGTGACTAGGTCACCTTTCACTAGCACTTCTAGATTATCTCTTTAGTCCAATCCTATATAAGAATTCATATGATGAATTAAGAGTATTTTTGTAATTATATGGTATAATAAACTTTAAATAATCATATTCAATTTCATTTAATTTCTAATCTATCTCTACACCTTGGATTCATCATTAAAACTTGCAAAAATAGGGCTCTTGGTGCATCTGTACAACTGTTCGTACAAACCAATGCCATGATTATGACCTTATGAGAGTGGAAAATGTTTTTAAATTTTATTAAATATAAATTCAATTCATTTTAGTGAAAATTTATCTATATATTTCCCATCGAGATTATATTAGGGTTTTAGAGAGGTTTAGGGAGATTTAGCCTCGTAACAATAATTTATAAAGGTTAGTCCTTAAAAATATGAACCAATGATAGTAACTTATAATATAAAATTACCTTAAACATTAAAAATTTGCTCATAACTCCATGTAAATCATTTTTATAGTTATATGCACAAGAAGGTGCTGCTCATGTGACTAGTCTACATTATGTGCATTCTTAAGGCAATTTTTGGCAAAAATGGCCAATTTTGAACTTTCCTTTACAAACCAGTGATTCTATAACATATAAACACAATTAAATATATTTACATGTTTTTTTTAGTTCTAATTAAATCATTTATTTTCCTCTAACTTAATTTTCCAAGTAGTAATGATTTGGGAAGGGTTTTAGGCTAATAGACCTAACGACAATGCTTCTATGTTTTTCCCTCAAAGGGAGTTGTATGAGAACATGGCCTAATTTTATAGTATTAAAACTACCCCATATATCATTTTTATCACTTGTGTTGTATTTTTTAATCCACTTTCTTCCTCCTTCATAATTTTCATAGTCAACTAACAAGACATTTAGGCATGGTTGTAGATGACCATCAGATGAACTAGTTTGAAGATTATAATTTTGACTTGATAAATCTCATGGTAACTTCAAATGCTTCTTTAAAAATACACATAAGTCCAAAAATTACTATAAAACACTCCCTTAGGTATCACCAAGTCTAATTCCATGAGAATCCTTCAAAACAACACTCTCTAGGCATGCATAAGTCTTATCTAGGCCAAATCTGTACACCATAAATTCTACACATGCAAAATAATGGCTCATTTAGGTGACCATGAGACCTTATAAGACCATAAAAGCCATTAAAATGTAAAAAAATTGAATTTTGAGGTGTAAATCAACATAATTTCTCCATCAGGGCATTGTGAGAGGTTTCAGAAGGGTTTAGAGACTCCAATGGCCTTAACAATGATTCATAGATTTAGGAGGCCTAAACCATTAAAAAATTATAATAAAAATATTTAAAACACACCATATATCATGTCCAAATTCCACTCTAACCCATGCAATTTATCTTGCAAGTACCAAGTAAAACTATGTCCTTATTGAGCTCAAAAATAGTGCAATTAGTGTTTCTGAGGTGAGAGGAGGTTTTGATGATGATTCATAGAGTTATGAGTTTATTTTAGATAAAAATTAGAAGTAATATAAATTTTAAAACCCTATTAAAATTTTAAAAACTTCTTGTGATCCCATTCAAATTCTCATTAATGTTCTGAATGGGAGAAAGTAGCTTCTAGGGCTCTTCACAATGCATAACATGCTTTTGAGGTGGTATTCAATATTAAATATTTTTCATATAAGTTTAGTGACGAAAATAAGAATAAAATTATGTATTTTTGGTATAATACACCATATAACACCTTTAATACCCATATGTACCCATGTAACTCCTCCAAGGAGTTCTGAGCTTCTTAAGATTACCTCTCAAGTATGGAGGACTGTGTGTGTAATCAAAGAGTGTGTTAGATTGTATATGTTATCTTGATGATTGATATGAAATATTAATGATATAATATTAATTTTATCATAAAAAATGTATGTAAATTATATTCCAACTAGCCTCACTTTCACAATGGTATTTCAACCTAGTTTTAACACTTTGAGGGTTTGAAAGCAATTAGACTTGTGTAGCCCTAATGGCTTTGTTTAGTGTATACATTCATAAAATTAAGGATATTATAAATATTAAAAACCATATTATGGATTATAATATCCTCATATAATTTTTTAAAAACTTGGACACTCCCCAAACAAGTAGTTTATCTACTATTTCCATGTATAGGCTTGTTATAGCATGTTTAGGCCTACTAGGCCTAACTTTCCTATTAAGATTATCCTTTGATTCAGGGGAATAGAGAGATCAATGGATAATAATAAAATTTATAAAATAATTTATTATACTTTTTTTTCACTCTTTCACTTCACCTTTATTCATGGTACCTCACAATTTCACTCTTCTACTTAAAGATCCTACTTGTTGGTGCTCTCAAATTAGCATTTAAGAAGAGTGGAAATATTCTAATTTTATTTTATACCTAAGATTTAATGTATTAATTTAAAAATATTGTAAATAATATTTTCATCCCTTAATTGACCTCTTAGTCTCCTATCCAGACCATTCACAACACAATTTTCGTTGTCTTCTCATGGTTGTAGGTGTTAATCTTGGTTTCTTGACTATGTGAGAGAGTGAGCTTTTTCCTTCATGAGAATCTTCTCCCCACTTATCAAAATTTATAATAATTTATATTGGTTTTATAAATATCTATTAACTCTACACATATTGAATACGCCCTAACATATGAATGATTATTTAACTTGTTCTCCATGTATAGTTAGGCTTGTAGGTGTTCAATTTTAGGCTTTCTATGACTATAACTTATAAATTAATCCTTTTACACTAAATTTATAACATAATAACGGTATTTAGAGAGTGTTTCAAGATTCCTAAAATCATTTTTTTTTTTTTTAAATTATTTGATTCACTTCAACTCTACCATGATAAAGCAGATCTTCATCATTCTGTCCACCACCTAGCTATGTCTGATCTTTTAGGCCCACTGGGCCTAATTAGGCCTCTTTATCTCTTAATTTACATTATTGGAGATATATTTTTATCATAATACATCCATTATCTATTCAAAATTCCTAACCCTTCATCCCACTTCCATATTTTAAGGTCTCTTCATGACTTAAGATTAGGCCTATAGGTACTCAAATGAGAGCATGTCTCTCAAGGGCTAATGATGAGAATGGGTTATTTGAGTATAAGGTAGTGAGGATAATAATAATAAACAATATATTATGAATAATATATGAATCTCATGTATTATTTTAACTAACATTATGGTTCTCTATAGCTATCACAATGACACCCTTCTCACACTTGCGAAAGAGATTATAAAATATGCATGGCAGCCACATTGGAAACAAGACCTTGAAAGATTTTAATGTTAATTCATGAATCCATTTTTATTGGGAGGAAAATAATACATAAATGGTTACAATAAAACCATAACTCACCAAACTACTACTCACTTCCATATTCATGCATTCAAGGATCTACAACATCAAGAAATCACTGTTTGTAACCTACAACATGAAGATTTATTAATCCCATGAGCTCACACATGTGAAATAGGTGTGGATAATTAATTTAATGGAATATTAGGACCTATATAAAATACATACAAATATTTATTTCATAAATAAAACTATAAATTCACTAAAACCATTCATAATATTGACCCTATGTAGATACAAATGATTGGTTTGACTGCCTAGGTTCTTAGCCATTATTCATAAAACATGGGTCATAAATATGTAAAATAATTCTAATAATAGAAAGGTCATGAAACCCAATTATTATTCCTAAAATATTATAACACCTTTTTATCTCTCCTATATGGACTGAGCATAAACATAAATGGCTATCCAAAGATGCCAAGAAAAGTGATGGAGGGAAAGGGATGATTTTTAACTTATTTGAACTAAAAATCATTGATTATATTATCTAATTAATAAAATAAGTTCTAATTTAAGGTACCTATCATGATCTAACTTTTTTTTAACCATAAACTTTCATACAAGTCTAAAAAAACCTATAAAAACCACCCTTTCTACATTTTTTTATGATTAAGATCTTAAAAGGCTATTGGTGGGTAAGAGGAGGGAAATAAGGATTAAAGTAACACTTTAAAACTAGGTGGTATAGATGGAGGGAAGTTGAAATCTAGTTTTTCAAGTGTCAGGCCCCTTGTGGTGGATGGAAAGCATTCGACTTCTAAAAGAAGACCGTTTTGTATACGAGTTCACTCTATAATAGTATTATGGTGATAACGAGATCCTTTTAATGAATTTTACCTTTGATAATGATTTATTGGTGTCCTAAGGGACACAATAATACTATTCTCATGGTGTGAACATTCTTTTAAGGTAATATGCATGATCACTAGCAAAATATCAACTAAAATTTACCTTGACATTTTCTAAATGACCTTAAAACATGATAAGGCTTACATAAGAATCAACATATTTCTTCAAATTGGCCTCTTTTCCTAAATTTTGACCTCGTTTATGCAGGTTCTTGGCATGCTAAACTAAGCATATGACTGGTCATAATATACAGTGTGTTATATCACCCTCCATGAGTCCTTTTAGATCATAAGGAACACTTGAAGTATTTCCATTAGCTCTTATATATATTTGACACAAAATGATGACTGGAAAAAATCCTTAAATAGTAGAGATAGATATAATATGATAATTTTTATATGACAAATTATTTGAACATGTTTCATCACTACCTAAAGACAACTTACCTCCTCATTAATTATCAGGACAATTAAAAATACATAAAAAGGTGAACAAGCCTAAAATTAGGTGTAAACTAGGTATAGGTTGACCTTTTATAAGCCCAAGGGTAGAAAATATTTATCATCATTGGTGACTTTGAAGGGATGACTTGGTTGTTGGTCAAGAGGATGTAGGATATTTTGCATAATAGCTATGATTTAGGTTAAAAACCTCTATAACAGGGCTGACACTTCATGATTAACACATTTCAAACCTTAAGGACTACAATAGCATCACAAGACACACAATAAGACATAAAGTAACACAATAAAGACAAATAGATAAAAGCATCAAGATAACCAAATAAGAAATTAATAAATCATGTACCACATCACTTAGAAGAAAAGAGACCTAAACTACTATGTAAAAAGATAGTACGTGTCTCTTAATAATAGTAATTAAGAAATACCCCATTGATAAGTATAGGGAGTTCCTCACCATTTAGCCTTGAAAATTAGAAATAATTATGATTTTTTCATTTGGTAATAATGTGTGGTCTACTCCATAAGCTATCAAACTTTGAGTTTTTATATAGTTTATCCTATCCTTCATCCCACTATAACACAATATCACCTTGTTAGAAGGTCCTTAAAGAATCTCTCTTTTCAAATGACCTCTTAACTTGATTTTTATGAGACCACATGCCATGCATAGAATCATCTCTTTTTTCTTCTAGCTCACTTAATTCATTCATCCTTACCTCCATGGCATCATTTTGAATTAGTTCAAATTGATGTATGAGTTTCAAGGCTGGTAGTTCAAGTGATATAAATAACCTTACCTCTTTTCCATAGACAAGAAGGTATGGTGAATTATCAGTAGCTCTCTTGGGAGTGATCCTATCTTCCCACAAATATGTCCTTAGTTTGGCATGCCACATCCTCTTATTGTCTTTTATTGTTGTCCTTATAATTCTAATTATGTTTTTATTGGTGTAATTTTCAATTCTAATACCATGTGGATAGTAGTTTGAGAATGCTTTGAGGTAGATGTCATATTTAAGATCCTAGTCACTCACCGTTACACTACTAAAATATAGTGCATTGTCTGATATGATGATGGAAGGGATTTTAAATCTAGTTACTAGGCTATCATAGAACTCCAAAATTGAATTTTCATTTTCCCCTTTAAGGGATATTTCCTCTACCCACCTAGCGAAGTAGTTTATATCATTAAAAACCCACTTGTTTCCTACACTATATGGAGGATCTATCATCCCTACAAAATCTAGGCCCTAGTAGATGAAGGTCTTCTCCATTTGGATAGGTTTGAGAGGCAAGGTAGCTAGTCTTTATTTCCTAGTGAACATGGTACACTTTTGTCATCTCATAAACCAAGATTGGGAGTACTTAAACAATATTAAATAAAAGTAGCCTAATTTCATTATCCTTACTACTATAGTCTTAGATTTAAAATGTCCTCCTCATGGCTGTTATGAAAATGATCTATGAGCTTGTTAACCTCATTAGTTTCTACATACCTTAAGAGCATTCCATCAAGATAATTTTTAAAAATAAATAAATTAAACATGATACAATGGATTTATTACAACCTATAATACCTTCTTCTTGTCCTATTTAGGAAAAAAGGACATTCTCTTATTTGAAAGAATTTTAACATGTTTTGAGTCTAGCTGGACAAGGGTGTATGTCCATCTACTTGGTGTTCACTTTGTATTTCTAAAACAAATTATTTTTCCTCCTTCACATATACTACCAAGTGTTCACATATTCCTCTACCCCATACCAATTTATTTACCTTCACTTATATGTCATATTTCATGTATTTAGTCACCTAAACTAATTTCATTTCACTCAAGTCCTAGTTAAAAATGAAGTCCTTGACGCTAGGGTAAACCACCATGAGATAGGTCTTGTTTTTGGATACCATGTGTATAATTTTTTTGAGACATAATAATCACAACTACATGTTTCTCTAGGTAGGTGTACCTCTCTTCATAGCCATCTAATTATTAACTAAATAAATATATAGGTTACTCGTGCCCATCATTATTTTGTTGCATTAGCATGGTAGAAATGGTTTCAATGGTTGAGAAGGCATATAAAAATATTTATTTTAAGAAATTAGGATTGAGGAGAGTGGGTGATTGGGAAATGACATGTTTAATGGCTTCAAATCTTCTCTTTCCTTATTTAGTCTATTTGATGTCCATATGTTTCTTGAGCATGAATGTTAGAGGCCTTACCAACTCAACAGACCCATGGATAAATCTCCTAATGAAGTTAATCTTGCCTAAAAACCATTGCATTTATTTCTTGTGCTTGGGTAGTGATAGATCAATGATTTCACTTATCTTATTAGGGTATGTAGAAAGACCTTATTTTGTCACAATGTGGTTTAAAAGTCTATCCTCATGGACTATAAAAATACATTTTTTTGGATTTAAATAGAGTACATAATATCTGTACCTATTACATATCAGCCTTAGGTGTGTCAATTGGTCTTAGGTATCCTTGAGAAAGACTATGATGTCATCAAGGTAGATGAGCACCATCTCATTGATGAGTCCTTAAAAAGTGGCCCTTGTATTGGACAAATAAAAGGGAATTTTATTTTAATCATAAGTACCCTAGTTAGTTGTGAAGGTAGTCTTGTGTTGGTCTAACTCCTTCACCAACACTTGATTGCACCCTGAGTATCAATCATGTAAGGAGAAATATTATAAATCTATAACCTTTTAGAAAATATGATCTATGGATGGAAAGGGGTAGTGGTATCTCAATGACACCTTGATGATATCCCTAAAGTCTACACATAACCTTATCTCCCAATTATTCTTCCTTATAGGCACAAGGTTATCCACCCATGAAGAGAGTTTGATGGGGAAGATGATGTTGGACTTAATGAGCTTACTCAAATCTTTCTTCATGAGGAGTTAAATATTTGGGTTAATAAACCTTTGATTGTGTATTAAAATCTTAGTATTTTCCTCCTTTTCTATAAATGATAGTCCAAAATAGGGTAAAACCCCTTCAAATAATTGTAAATCTAAGTAAATATTTTTACAAATTTTTTACACAACTCTATGAAGGATAACTTTTCTTCCCTTGTGTTCAGTTTACCTAGTTTGAGAAGCCTATCCTTAAATATGGTGAACTTATCACAATGATCCTTATTGGTAGACATGATTAATTTATCCTTCCTTAAATAATCATCCTCTTTGAATATGTTTTAAAAATTCACTAATCCCTTGAGTAGTTTGTTTGTTTTAAATTGAACAATCTAGTCACCATATTATTGTTGAAGTCCACCTTGTTTCATTGAGCATAATTCTACCTCCTAATATAAGAAACATGTTATGTCCATATCAATTTCAAAGACACACAAATTGACCTAATTATCAAGGACTAAATATCTATAAACTACCCTTATTTATGATTGACCCTTAATGTCCTTGACACCACTTGGGATGTCATATTGTACTCCTATAGCTACTAGCATATCTACATGTTGATTGACCTCTCTTGGGATCGAAAAAATGTAAAAGGACTAAAACTAATATAATAAGTCTAAAAACCTATGAATGTATGCCTTCAAGAGTAGATTATTGATTTAATTCCACCCTCTCACTTGATGTTCTACCCATTCATTATCTCCCATGGCTTGTACTAGCTTAGTACTTCTCTTCCTTTCCCATTACAACCCATGAATGAGGGCCTCATACTGTATTGTGTTGTATTTATAACTTAATTGGAACATTGTGGAAGATTAATATATTTTATTAGAAGGAGAGACAAGCATGACACATGCTCCATTTCTATTTTTGCACCTAGAGCCATCAAATAACAAACTCCACACTCCATAATTGTCTTATCTTGGGTTAGTAAGGGATTTAGTGATTTCCTTTTCTTCATACATACAATATATCCCTAATATTATTTATTTAATTATATTATATGGACCATTTCCATGGTTATCTTACCCCCACTCATGAAGAAACAAGTCTGATATGCCCTCAAGAGGGTCAACAAGATCCTGATCATTGGGTTATTCATCTTCATCAATGATAGTATAGTGGACATTAGATAAATTATGAATTTAATAATTTATATATAACCTATATATAGGCATATATTTTATGGTGATATTTATTCCATACCTATTTCTAAATACAATATAAGACCAGTGAGAAGAGAGATAACCTCCTATCTTGGTAGTAAAATCCCTAGACAAATAGAAATTAAAATAATGTTCAAGATTAACCACTAAAACATCTTGGGATATTGTAAAATTAGGATAAGTATCTAATATAATATTAAGTTCCTTTAGTACACCAAAAATCTTAGGAGGAGACCCATCTATTTTCAACACTCCCTTAGAATTAGGCTCACACGTTAACCCCAACTTATCTACTATAAATTTAGGCATGATAGATGTAGTAGCCACACTATCTATCAAAAAATAATGTAATAAAGATTCTATTATTATTAAATAAATATATAAATGAGGGTTATTATTTACCTTATCTAATTAGGGCACATTAGGTTGATTGATGTTGGATAGGACTACACCCATTTTTAATGCCTGCTTGTCCAAGATGTGAAGTTTTAATAACTCTTCTTAAAGGAGATATTTTTATCTCAAAATGAACAATGTTCCCACATTGGTATGGTGACATGAGCCTTATTCATCTGATCCACAATATTTCTATGAGATATAGAAACCTTTGATTTCAACTTAAGAGAAATAACACTACTTAAATCTTGAGTGAACTGAGGTATGAATGGACCTTTGTAATTCTACACCTTCCCATCTTGAACCTTATAAATTGGTGGAGTTTGACGATATATATATTTTTACACTAGTATATTTATATGTTTTACATGATGTAAGATATATTATCCCTACTTATAAGTCATCAGCCACTACTCTCCTTTTGGCACTTGTATGGGATGTAATAGGGTTGTCTATCTTGGTTGCACCCCCAAGCTGATTAGCTACATATTATTCAAAATAATTTTATCCTTATTGGAATTTAAAAAATTGGTATTATATTGTGTATTAAAAATTTTTCCCTAACAATAAGTGGGATAAATTTAACCATTTACATATTCAACTACTTCATTTGAAGGCATTTGAGGGCAAAAATACTTCATCATGTCCTTCTCAAGGTTTACGAAGGGTTTTAGTGGCCTCCCATATTGATGATGTTTAATAGTGTAAATTCATTAAATAAAAAACTTATCTACATGGATTTTGGCTCCATATAACCCTCCAAAACTTTTTAATATCTCCTAGTCCCATGCATCTTGTACGGTGAGTTATGAGTGAATATTGGCAACCTTGAAGTTATTTTCTAGGCATTCTATATGGGTTATTGTTTTAGGGATTATTCATAAATTTTATCTCATAAATTTAATTATTTCCTAAAATTATTACTAATCTCATAGGTTTCCCCAAATCCCACTTAGATTTATAGGCCTAAGTCATCATGCCATGTGAGATATGAGCATTAGAGTTGGCAGTTTGAGATGGAAAACTAGGAAAGTGGAGATCAAGAGGGGTAATAAGAAAAAATTAACCACTTACATGTCTTATTATACCTATAAAAACCTCCTTATGACCTACGAAATCATTTTACACCTCTTCATTCCCTTAAACCTACCATGGGGTTTTAGTCTATCACCAAGATGGAGATGGGGTCTTGAGGGTTCAAAGAGGGCTTTAGGTCTTATAAGATTAGATTGAATTACAATAAAATTATTAATATATAGGTGTATTTGTGGATTATATTTTATCATATAACCCTTTTCCATCCATTTTTACCCTTTTACGCTTTTTATTAGATGTCTATACTTCCATATCTACCCCTCATTCTTGTAGGTTTGTCCTAAGTAACATTACCCAACTTGAGTGTTTGAGTTCATTGTTTCACTAGATACTTGAGTATTTTATTCTCTTATCCTTTAATATTGATAGGGATATAATATTATGTAACATTTTCTTAGTATTTGACAACTCTATTTGAACTTGGTCTGCATGAGTTTTGCTCCCAAAAATCACTCCATAATCATGCACACAAGCCTATTTATTCTTATTATTTAACTCAAACCAGGAAGATCTCTAAAATTGTACTTAACCTTAGTAATCCTAATGAAGATGAATGACATTAAAAATTGGGGTGATATAATAATGTGTTTCTATTGTCTTTCTCATCAATTAGACATCCTAAATGGTTAGGCAGTCTCAGATGCACCTAAGCCACTGTTCATGCCTAAGTGACCTTATTCTAGATATCTTTTTCAAGTTTGATTTACCTACCAACAACATAATCTATATTTTCTTCTCCTTTTTGTCTAATTTATCTCATCTTTCATGTTATTATAACATATTATATTCAATGTTAGAGGTAGATTGCCTGCAAGTGGTGATAGTGGTCTATGTGTGTGACTATTAATGGAGTTCTCTCTTAGTCCATGAGAAATAGGGGATATTAAATACTATTTTTGAGACCTAATTGACCCTTCCTAAATCCAAATAATAATCTTGAGGTAGTCATTTTCATAACATATGTGGCATCCTTTCATTATGTAGATTCAATTGTATGGTGGTTTTAAAAAACCCTTTAAAAGTTGGGCTTGAGCATCTTTTTTGAACTTGGTCATAGATTCCAAATAGTATTGACACTTTTATAGACCCTTAACTCATATCAAAAATGGTTATTCATGGTATTATATAACATTTTTCCTTTTTCATGCCTTAACCTTGGGTATAAGGGCTTAAACCTATATGTGGTAGTTATAAGACACTATAAAGTTTTGATTTTGGAAATCAAAGATTATTATGGGGTGAAATGACTTGATGAAATCATCATGTAACAAATATTAATTGAGAGCTTCCATATGGACTATTGAATCTTGTTTAATATCACCTATGGGGACCTTATACACCCTTATTCATATACTCAACAAGGTAAAAAAATTAGAGTTGGTTAATTAGGCATATGAAGGGAGAAAATGAAACCTAAGACTTCAAAAACACCTTAAACTCTACTAAAGAACCTTAAACTTTACTAAACATGTCTATAAAGGCATTGGGAGGCTAGTTAATAGTTTCTTAACCTTGAGATCTATAATAATGCCTATTATTTATTAAAAAGGGACTCTTTATCTTGAATATAACACCTCTACATGCTTCATAGTGTTGTGATGATCCTTAATAGCCATCACCTTGAAAAAATCAATTCATATTTACACTGAAGACCAGCTACACATGCAATCCCATTTGAAGGTTGGATTTGGAAGGATTTGAAGGTTAATTTGGTCATTTCATTGTGTTAAGGAGGAAAGAAGGAATGAATGATTCCAAGAAATCATCATTCAACCTCAAACAACTACTCATTTTTAGATATATGCATTAAAGGTTATTTATCATTAAGAAAACATTGCCTACAACCTTCAACTCATGACAATATGAATATTTTATTTCTCTAACAAGCTCATGCATGCCAATTTAGAGTCTAAGGTGAAATGTCGTAACCTTGAAGGCTTGTAAACAACATAAAAAATCACCATTTTCTTCAAATAGGCTAGAAATTTATTAAAACTATTTAAACATTTACCCTGTGTGGATACAATAGGTCAGTTTGACTACCTTAGGTTCTTGACCATTATTAATAAATCATGGGATGTCATTCTATAAACCAATGCCTACGATCAAAAGACTATCAACCTCATTCCTCTTACCAATATCTTAGGGCACCATTTTCTCTCTTTTTTTTATAATGAACAGGAACTCAAGAGGATATCTAAGGATACCAAAGAGAATGATGGAAATGAGGGGTCAATTTTTAACTTTTTTTACTTGAAAATTAAGGATTTTGTTACATTCTTATCACTAACATTTTCTAAGTATGATCTGTACATGCTTGACAACACCTAAAAAACACTAATTTCCTACATTTTCTTACGTTTTCAAATTTTAAAACATTATTAGTGGGTAGGATTAGGGAAATAAGGGGTTAAACTACATTCAATACATGGAGTATGGGTGGAAGGAAGGTGTAAAGACATTCTTTCCCATATTTGGGCCCCTTTAGTGTTGAATAAAATCATTTAACTTATAAAAGAACACTCATTTGCATATGAAACCACTCCATCATGACATTATGAAGGTAATGGATACCCTTGAAGGAAAAATTATGGTCTTAGTGGTATTTTTAACCAAAATAACATTATTCTCATGACTAGACACAACTTTTTAAGGTAATGTACATGATTTCAAGTGAAAATTAAAAAAAATATCACCTTAATGTATACTATAAAACCTTAAACCATACTAAGGACCTAAACAAGGTTACCAAATTCTCTTTATAGCATCCTTAACCCTCTGATCTTTCCATACCTTGTAGGCTCTCAACATACTTAGGTGTATTCCTAGCAAGACATAAGCTGTAACCTTTGGGTCATCTTCAATATGAGTATGTTTATATAATTATGATCACCTCAAGACATATTAAAAACTCTTATAAATAACTAACACACATATAGTGCTTGTCACAAGCTCAAATAGGGTGAAAAATACAACTGCCATGATGCTCTTTGACATATCACATCACTTGGACCTACTTCATTGACTTGATGACAAGTGGTCTCTTCTTTGAACTACCCTAACACTTTAAGGTATAAAAAAGGGTCTTGACAACATCCTTGGGTAATAATTGGAATATGTTGGCCCTTTCCAATATCAAGGGTAGAAATAAGTCAACAATATATAACAACATAAAATCATAAAATAAATGTTGATAAATGAAATAAATAATATTAAAATATAAATATGAGCTTCACTTACCTTATATACTATAGACATGATAATTCATGCCATGTCTACATAAGATTATAATATATAAGTGTAATAAGACAACCTAAAAATATGCTAAAAACATATATATATACAAATTTTATCCTTTAGTTAGACAAAACTACTTACTTTATTGAAAATATAGTACTTATTTTGGTTAATCAAAATGATTCACAAAAAAACACAATATATGGGATGATATCAATATTTTTTATACTTTAGGACTTTAAAAAATAAATATGATAAAAGATAAATAATTTTTCCATGTTTAATTTATTTTCATTAATAAATATGGATGAAAATTTCTAGCATGATGAGTGTAGATGACTAGAAGATGATATGTGGACACAAAGGAGGTCACCAAAGAGGTGATACATGAGACATTAGGGTAAGTGATGTAATTAACATTAGTATTGGTAGAAAGAGTAGATGTAGGAAATAAAAATAATGGGGAAAATTTGTGTAGCATAACTATACTTCAAAAGAACAAAAAGGTTGATAATTTTGACAAGTAATGAGTAGGAGATAAAATTTTACATTGTAATCCTAAGATTATTTTTAAGGAATAAGGAATAAATTTATACTACATGATAAATATGTCATTCATGTTGATATGATTATGTATATTGATATTGTCAATAATGGCAATATAGTTAAGTGGTGTAAAGTCATTGTAGTGGCTGATATATTTGAAAATATTCATAACATGGCCAATACATTATATACTTGTGATTTAACCTATTTTGGAATATTGGTGTAGTATTCACATTTTAGTTAAATGGTCTGAGTAGTGAAATTATAAAATAAATATGCAATATTTAAACTACTAATTTGTGTAAATTAGATTTCAATTTTGACCATTCTAAAAATAGTAATAATAGGGAGAAAATAAGACCTAAATGAAAATTAACTGACACGGTTAAGATAGAGTCTCAAATTCACTATGTAAGACTGGGACACTATCAAAAACTTAGATTTGATCTTCATTTTATGATTGGATAAGAGATTCAAAATTACATAAGACTAGCATCAGCATTT
Source organism: Torreya grandis (assembly GCA_037957365.1). Taxonomy (NCBI): domain Eukaryota; kingdom Viridiplantae; phylum Streptophyta; class Pinopsida; order Cupressales; family Taxaceae; genus Torreya; species Torreya grandis. The sequence goes on along the minus strand of JARHVA010003516.1, from coordinate 698,871 downwards.
TAGTCCACCTCTACCACTGTTATCTAGTAGATCTACGCTTTCTAGGTTTTGTTTGTTATGCCTATGTGACCTTGTCTGTGAAGTTTCAAAAATTGGAAGTCTATAGAAATACCTATAGAGTATATTTATCTTAAAACCCTATAATACATTATGATTTGAGTAATTTTTAGAAATATGGGGGGTTACTGTGTGTAAGATTCACTGAATGTGTATCCACACCCCTTATGTGGGCATATTGCCTACATACCAATACTCTAAAGAGGGATCAAGCAATATGTAGTTCTCCCACATGATATGCTTTATGAAACAGAGTGTATGAATATGTAAATACTAAAATATATATGCTTTAGGTGGCTAGGCACTAGTAAAAATATTTGAATAAGCTTATAAGTGTATTGGTTGGCTATATGTAGAGAATAAGGAAGATTGCGTGAGAATTCTTGATTTTATTCTTACTTGCTAAGTGATATTTACCAACCCTTTTCTAAATAATATTTGAATCAGATTTTATAAGGATCTATTGGTCATGGGTTAAATGTGATCACATTATTCTGACAAGGATAAGGATGGGTAATTGGAAGTAATTAACCATTGGGGCCAAAATTACACATGGATAGGAGTGTTAAAAGTGGACAGGAGTGGCACCAATGCTATAGTCCAAGTGCGGTGATTTTTTTTTGAATAAATGGGACCTATGGGGATTGTGTCATCCTAGAAAGAGTAGTATGGCTGAGCTAGGATTAAGTTTGGAAGGCTAAAAATGGCTAGGAATTAGTGAAAAGATGCTTATGAGGGTCATGAGAACAAGAAAGAGGGACCTATGGGCTAGGTGTCACAAGCCACACTAGAGATACCAATTTTTACATTTTATATGACTACATTTGACCCCACTTTATTGTAGTGATGAAAAAAATTAGAATACTAGGATAAAGGAAAAAATATAAAGAGTGCTGAATTTACCTTCAAGGGTGAATCTCATGAAGCTATGTGATTCTAGGTGTACATAGAGAGAGCAAATAATGAAAAGTGAATTTGTAAGAGAAAATAAAGAGTAGATTTTTTCTTAATAAATACATTATATCTAAAATAAAAATTTACAAATTTGGGTAAGAGAGAGAGAGAAAGGAAGAGAAAGGAATGAATACACCTCATCAAGTAATTGAACCAATACATAACTTGCTATGATGTTAAGTGATAATAGATATGATGGGTATGTGGTAAATTATATTTAACCAAGAATAATATCATGAATAGAGATCAATGTGAAATTCCCTAAGAGTGACTCAATAATACAAAAGTTAGCCTTTTGGCTCCATCATCACCCACTAAGTGAAGCTAGGTCATCATGCATGTGTTAATTGATGTCTAAATTATGTGTCTAATCCCTCTAAGTAGGTGGTTCAAGAATAAAAATGCTAATTATTCCTTTGGCTCTGTCATTTCCCCATGATGTGAAGCTACATATTAATACTGATAGGGATGTGTGTTGTATGGGATGGCTCTTTATTCCCATGATTGTACTATGATACAAAAATGTTGTTGTGTATATCCAAATGTATGTTATAAAAGAGGCCACTCTTTGCCACTCTATAAGATGGAGATTAAGCTTGTATAAAAGCCACTCTAAAACTAGTGCACGAGGATTATATAAAAGCCACTCCAAAATGTGGAAGTTAGGCTTGTATGAAATCCACTAAAAAATTATGCCAACCACCTATATATGGAATAAGGCACATAACTAATAAGAATTCTTAGGTAATGATAAACTCAAAAAGGAAAGAAAATAAATGTAACTCACAAATTACCCCAATCACTGGTCTCTGAAGCATGGATTCTGTTTTGGAATTTATACCAACTGCTATATCTAAAACTAAAAGTGAGATATATCATTCCATGCATAATACCCCATATATCTATATTCTCTAAGAAAATTATACTAAAAAATATTGATTTTGAACCAATCTAACTATGCAAAACTATAGTTGAACCTACTTTTTTACGTACTACTAAAAAGTTTAGCTTTTCTACTATTTGGACTAGAGTGCCTAAAATTGATAGTAGTGGAACCAATGCTATATTACAATCTTAGAATTGTTTTCTTAGGCTAAATATGGTAACTATTCTTACATTTTCATTATCTACCTAGTCTATTCTAACTAGTTTGATGTTTGTTTGCTATTCTAGGTGTGCTAAAAGCTAGATTTTTTACATTTAGGAGCTCTGATCTTAATGATAAAACCCTTATTTAATTCCCCCTCTTCTAGGGGTAGGAATTAAAAACCTATACTGACTACCCTCATAATAAATATCCCTACAAGTGTATTATGCTACAAAGATACTTGATAAAACCTTGATAATGTACAAGATATCTCAATATATAGCATGGATTATATTAAGAGATTGTTAGAAGTGGATGCAAACTCTAAAAACTATATATGTTTTAAATTATTCAAAATATTTGAAGTGGAAATTGACTATGGGTTCCCCCTATAATTCTGATAAGTGCATGAAATTATAGGGATCTTAAGGACCCATCTAGTGTTAGGAAAACCTCTCTAAACATGTGCTCTATGAGTAGATGCAAGAGATCTCAATGATACTAGCTTAAGTGTGAACACTATATCTGGAAACTATCTAGAGTCTTAAAGCTATGGAGATGTATGAATTATTTGTGCTAGTAATGTATGCCTCAATTATGTTTGAATCAAAGTTAGAGGAGGAACTATAGCTTGTGGAAAAATTGAGACTAGTGACAAAATTAAAACTGGTGATTACAAAATAGTAGATGAATCTAAAGTGGGGAATGGTAATTCATAAAGAACTACACCAATTGTTATAACCTGATTAGCATGAATGAATTTCATGCATATTTTAATTTTAGAAGGTAATGCTTCAATTTTTTGAATCTAGGTCGATCGAGTAACATATCAAAAACTCCTACACTGGGAACAATAGTGAATGGTGTGGCCATGTGTGTTGGACCAACCTGTAGAGGAATTAAAATCTCATCCAATAAAATTTGTATGTGCCCATTGAATCCCTTGATAGCTATGTCCATTAGGGTAATATCATTCTTTGAATATCACAAATTTTATAATAATGCCATATTGCATGTTACACCCTTAACCATTGGTGTGTCTAGGGATATGAGTGGCTGACTTGTAGCTTACATACCTCTTTTATTTACTTGTTACATTTCTCTATGTTCTTAGATAGGTTAGCCTATGTAATAACCTTGGCTAAGTAGACTATATATATATATGAGGTAGTAGTTAGTCTTTAATCATCATGTTAAGTATTCTACTATTAGTGCATTGTTGTGCAGATTACCCCCTTGAAGTAGCTTTGCTATATTATCCAGTATTATATTTTACTATCAATTATCATTGTCTAATCTCTCATATTTTATTATTTTACACAATATACAATCATTCTATGTGAATATTTAAGTAATTTAATTACATGTTGTATCTAAGCTTTGATTTGGGTAAGATTCCTATGGCATTTTTCTTTTGGATCTGTTGAGGCATGGCTTCTAGGAGTAATGAAATCAAAAAACCATAAATTGCAATCTAGAGAATTAATTTTTTCCATCAACATAGTATTATTCAAATTGGAAATTTTTTTCCCCTTGCAGACTTGCAGTTTTTGAATTCATCTTAGTGAGATGATCATAATGGTATATTCTATTGGTATAGTTTTTCGGTACCAAAAATTCTACTCTAGTGTACTAAAGAAATCATTGGATTCATCTTGACAACGTGATCACAATGGTACCATTTATTGTTACAGTATTTTTTGGGTTTAAAACCATCGTAGGGTTTGTTTATGGTAGGTCCTTCAACTCAAGGAAGAAAAGGGGAGCCAAAAACTCCTAAGACTCATCTTATCGATGACATGGAATCTATAACTTTAGATTCAGTGATTTTTCAAGTTTAAGAGGACAAAAAAAACTTTGTGAGGCATGATGACTTTATTGCAATCCAGGCTAATGTTTTAGGGATGTACAAAAAGATTAATGGGGTTCACAATGAATTATAACATATCATTACATAATTAGCTACCCTCACATCTTAGTTTCAACCTAATAACCCTCCACTTTAGCATTTAAATCCTCCTCTCAAAAACTCCCATGTTGGTATGAAACTAATGTTGCCAAAAGTGGACATGAATAAGTTTGATGGTAAGAATACTCTCACTTGGATTACCCAAACTGAGAATTTTTTTGAGTTGTATCAAACCCCTAGTTCTCAGAGGGTGATGGTGGCATCCTTGTATATGGAACCTGAGCAATTCATTTGGTATCACTAGCTATGTGCTCAAAAGAAAAAGAATGGTGATGTTATTACATGAAATATTTTTATTAAGGAGTTGATAGATAATTATCATAATAATGTCTCTGAGAACTATTTTAGCCAATTAGCCAAGCTACAATAAACAATAAATATGAAGGATTATATTCATGAATTTTATAATCTCTCTTTATGGTTAGAAGATATCACTAAAATAGATTAGATTGATCTATTTTTGGGTGGCATCAAATATAACATCCAACATGAGGGTCACATGTTTAACCCAACATTTGTATCAGAAGTTATCCCTAAGGCATGCATGATAAAATAAAAAGAGATGGTCAAAAGGAAAAATTTTAGTACTAGTCATGATCACAACTTTCTAGCACCATCATTTCCATATCCCACCATATTAACACAATGACAAATTTAGGAGAAGTAAGCCAAAGGGTTGTGTTATGGTTGTGATATCAAATGGAACAAATACCATTATTGTGCTGAAAACAAGTTGTTTTATATTTAAGGTGATAATGATGATGAAGTTGATGTAGAAGTACATGATGTAGATGCAAAAGTTCTTGACAAGGAATTTGAAGACTCTCAGCCTAATATTTCATGTCATGCCTTGTAAGGTATTAGTACTCCCCAACCTCTTAAGGTGATGGTTTTCCTTAAGAAATAATAGGTCACTATCTTGATTGATTCTGGAAGCACACACAACTTCATCCATAATAAGACGACTGCTCATTTGAACTATTTCATTTATCTATCTCTATAATTTTAGGTTATGATTGTAGATGGTGGTACTATCAATTGTTCAAGAAAATGTCAGTATTAAGTTGGCCATGGGAGACTACTTATTGGATTATCCTATGTTTGCTATTCTGATGGGTGGATCTGATATTATTTTGCGAGTCTAGTGCTCACCACTTTGGACACTATTGAGCTGAATTTTCAATAATTATTCATGTGTTTTCATTCTAAATAAAGAAAATTTGAGCTAAGAGGATTAAAGGCTAAATCTCCCCAACTTGTTAGCTCCCATAAAATGATAAAGATTCTTCATAAAGGTGTTGAGGAATTTGTAGCTCACTTGTTTTCTATGGAAGTACATCCAACTCAGCCATCTCCACCTCTTGATTTGTAACAAATAATTGATGTTCATTATGTTGTTTTAAAGACATGTCAAAAGGAATTCCACCTATCCATGAATGTGATCATGCTATCACACTTATTCTTGGTCATACACCACCCAACATTAGGCCATATATGTATCCTTATTCCTAAAAAGTGAAATTTAAAATATGGTACAAGAGATGTTAGATGAAAGAATCATTCACCATAGCCAAAGTGAATACTCTTCACCAATTTTCATGGTGAGAAAGAAATATGACACTCAGAGGATGTACCATAATTATAGAGAACTCAATAAGTACACTATAAAAGATAAGTTTCCAATTCCTATCATTGATGATTTTATAGATGAATTGAATGGTTCTCTTTATTTTCCCAAGTTAGATCTACATTCTGGGTATCATCAAATCAGGATCCATGATGAAGACATACCCAAAACCACTTTCAGGACTCATGAGGGCCATTATGAGTTTTTGGTTATGGCTTTTGGTCTAGAAAATGCACCATCTACTTTTCACAGTTTGATGAATACTATTTTTAAGCTATTTTTGGGGAAATTTGTTTTGGTATTCTTTGATAATGTCCTCATTTATTGTAAAATTTGGGCAGCCTATTTACAACATGTGAAACATGTACTCTCCATTTTAATGCAAAATCAATTTTATGACAAACCTTCCAAATGTACTTTTGGGGTTTGTGAGGTTGAATATTTGGGTCATTTTGTGTCATATGAAGGAGTGAAACTATATCCTAAAAATATCCAAGTAATGGTGGATTGGCCATTTCCTAGCCATTTCCTAAGACACTCAAGCAACATCAAGGATACTTGGAGCTTACTGGTTACTATCACAAATTTGTCAAAAATTATGGTAGTATTGCATCCCTACTTACCTCTTTGTTAAAGAAAGAATCCTTTTCAGTGGACTGATGTAGCTACCTAGGCATTTTAATAATTAAAATTGGCTATGTGCACTACTCCAGTATTGGTCACTCTTGATTTTTCTAAGACTTTTGTGGTTGAATGTGATGCATCTTGGTATGGCATGGGTGTTGTACTTATATAAGAAGGTAGACCATTAGCATTTTAAAGTCATCAACTCAAGGGTAAAAATTAACACAAGCCCATCTATGAGACGGAAATGATGGCCATTTTGCATGCAGTCAAATAATGGAGACCTTATTTGATGGGTCATCAATTTCAAGTAAATACTGATCATGATAGTCTTAAATATTTTTTAGAACAAAGGTTTTCATTTGAAGAATAACAAAAATGGTTAACTAAGATGTTAGGCTATGATTTTGAAATAGTATACAAAAAAGGCAAGGATAATGTAGTGGCAAATGTACTATTTAGAAAAGATGAATTAGTTGAGACATTGCTATGTGCCATAAACATTTTATAGGTAAATTGGTTAGAAGAAGCATGATCGGAATGGGAACATGGTAATACTACTGATGATTTGATTCAAAATATTTAGCAAGGTTTATGTGGATTTGAAAAATTCACATGGAAAGGTAATGCATTATGGTATACATATAGATTGTACCTATGTAAGAATTATTTTCTTAAACAAAAAATCCTTTAAGAACTTTATGCAATTCCAATTAGGGGTCATTCAATATTTTTGAAATCATATTGCAGAATCAAACAAGATTTTTTTGGGGAAGGTCTCAAGGGGGATGTCTATAAATACATGGTTGAATGTATGATCTATCAACAAAACAAAGGCAAAAACATAAAAACTCTAAGTGTTTTATAGCCTTTATTTATCCCTAGCTAGCATTGGAAAGAGGTATCTATATATTTCATTATAGGGTTACCAAGATCTGATGGTCAAAACATTATCATGGTTGTTGTAGATCATCTTAGTAAGTATGCTATTTTTTTTATCATTATCCCAACCATTTATTGCTAGTATAGTATCTTCTACTTTTCTTAATACAGTTCAAAAACTACATGGGACAGCTAAGATCATTGTCAGTGATATAGATCCCATTTTTACTAGTAATTTTTAAACTGAGTTATTTACATGCTTAGGTACCCAATCGGCTCATAGTTTATCCTATCATCCTCAATCTGATAGACAAATTAAGGTAGTCAAATAATGTTTGGAAGGATATCTCTATTATTTTGTTTTTTATAAATAGGATAAATGGGTTTGTTGGATGTCACTTGTTGAATGGTGGTATAATACTTCTATTCATAGATCTTCCAAAATGTCTCTATTTTTGGCACTATATGGATACCACCCTCCATTTATCACTTCAACCTTGAAGTTCCATCCTAAGGTTCATGCATTTGAAGAGCATATTAACCATCAATAGGAGGTCCTTGAAAGTTTACATGAAAATTTAGCTATGGCCCAAAATCACATGAAGCAACAAGTAGATCAACATAGAAGTGAGAGTAATTTTAACATTAGTTATTGGTTCTTTGTTTACTTATAGAGATATAAAAATATGTCATTAAAAAAATAAAATAAGGATCATATGTTGTCCCCTAAGTATTATGGGGCTTATTGGATCTTACAAAACATCGGCAGTGTGACCTACAAGTTAGAGTTTCCTTCATCCACTCACATACATCCAATATTTCATGTATCATGCCTAAAGAAAGTCATTAGACATAGAGTTACCAACCAAATATAATTATCATAATAAGATGAGGAAGGTAGAGTTTTTATTGATCCTAAGGTGATCCTTCAAAGGTGCACCAAGAAATTGCATTATAGAGCAATTACAGAATACCTAATCAAATAGAAGAATTTACCATGTGAAGATGTAACTTGGGAGGATGAAGAATTTATGCAGTAGCATCTAGAGTTTCTAAAATGTTGAGGACAATGTTTTTTTTAAGGTTAAGGGCTTGTTATGCCCTTAACCATTGTTATGTCTAGGGATATGTGTGGCCAACTTATGTCTTACATAGCTATTTTTTTTACTTGTTAAATTTCTCTCTGTTCTTAGATAGGTTGGCCTATGGAATAACCTTGGCTAAGTAGACTATATATAGGAGGTAGTGGTTAGTCTTTAATCATCATGTTAAGTATTTTTATGTTATTGTATTATTGTGGAGGTTACCCCCTCAAAGTGGCTTTGCTATATTATCCAATATTTTATCCTGATATCAATTATCATTGTGTAATCTCTCATATTTTCTTATTCTATATAATATAAAATCATTCTATGTCAATATCTAAGTAATTTCATTGAATTACACATGTTCAAACTAGGCTCATTATCTATGAGAACACTATGAATAGGATTATTATGAATGTAAGCTATGACAAAGAAAACTTGATAATTTGAATCATCCCCGACCATCTCATAATCTAAGAAGGAGATGGAAGGTCTACTTGGAACTCAAGAATTATATACACCAATCATGTTACTCAGAATATGTGTCTCAACTAAAGGTGCCTTGTATGTATATGTTAGGGGATGTGCATGATATGTATGATAAATTCTAATGTATCTCCTATCTCTTATTTAGAATGTTATGAAAAGGGATCTAAGAAGGTTTTTAAAGTTTTATCCTATGTTAGCTTTGCCTAAGGAGGCTCAACTAAAGTGTCAAGATCAATATGATTATGATCTATCAAATCTTGTATCTTATGTCTCAAATTGATTCATATATTTGTTGTATAACTTAGTGCCCTATGAAACTCATAAAATGCATGTTGATCATATCCTCATGGAAGAGGCTTTGTTGGGTTAACTTCCCAAATAGGAGGAAAATATATAATGTTACATTCTAATAACTATTGTAAAACTCTAGCTAGAGAAATTTGTAAATTGGTAAAGGTTCACCAAGGAGGTGCTAATAAAACCACATGTTGAGGGGGTTCATAAGCCTCATTAACTATTGCTTGATTTTGACTCTCACTTTCATTGACCTTGACTTTGTATGGGACTTTGTTATATCTTTTGTTTTTTTGTTTTTGAGATACTTATGTACTTAAGTCTACCCATTGAAATTAGTTTGAATTGTATTTCATTTAGTGTGTGACATAATTTAGTGAAGGAAGAAAATATTATTAATATAATTGATTTATGCAAAGCTGCTAGAGGACTCTATTTGAAGAGATATTGTAACTCTTTATCAACCATGGGGATAGTCATCTTAGCCAAAATAGTCTTATATCGAACAACATAATCTATGAGATGATCATTTGAACTTTGTTTCTATTTTTCAACTTGGGAATATGAAACCTTAACACCAATGTTAATGCTAAAATGAGCTAGGAATATGTTGGCTAAAGGATTGAATGCATTGATCAACTGATTTGGTAAACTATAGAACCATTGTAAATAATAATCCTTTAGGCTCCGTGGAAATAACTTGGTTAGTAACTAGTTGTTTGGCACATAGTCCAAGAATTCTATGTGAAAATATCTCAAATGTGTCTCTAAATCATTATTGACTTCATATAGAGTAAGCTTAGGTTGAACAAAACCTTGTGGTAACGGTGTAGAAGCAATATGATGTGCTAATGGTGTATGTAGTAAAGAAAAATAATTCAAAACTTGTGTATGTCTATAGGTACCTTGCTCAATATGTATCACCTTGGATTGAAGAGATATTACCTCCTACATAAGGAATACCACATTAGGGGAGAAAGGTGTACTAGCTGTAGCTAGTGGTGTAGAGGTAAGTTGGGTTGCTATAGGGGGTTTTTGAGACATTGTTTCCCCTGTAATGTCATTTGTAACTACTTGCTCTATGGTTTGGGAAGATTGACCATTGTTCACTCTTTTTTAATCTTCTTGTAGTATTTTAAGCATGTCATCTTGCATGTCATGGTGTTTAGTTAAGAGTTCTTGAAGTTTCATTTTATCAATTTCATCAAAATTGGTATATTGGTCCATTGTTAAGGTAGAAAAACAATTTGAAATATGCTTGAATTTTTTGCAATAATTTCTAATAGGTGAAGTGTTAAAGAAGGAGAGTACTAGATATAGGAAATGTAAATTCCTAAATACAATGAATTAAATATTATGTAGAAATGATATGAATCTCACAAACATGTAAGGTGATACCTCAAGAAGCAATGGGACCTAGTATATACAATTAGGGTTTGAAAGATGATTATTTTGAGATTTACTTTGCAATTTTTAAATTTAATGTGATTTTTTAATTGAAATATTGATCTAAGAGGATTCAAATTCACTTTGAAATAGAATTCATAAAATTTTAGATTGATCGATGGCACAACATAGAGTTCATTAAGATATTTTTGGTATAATTTGAATGGGTTAATTTCAAGCACATATGCATAAGATATCATGCATTGAACTTTCCTTATCAATAGGGAAAAAAGGTGAGACAAGGTGATGTGGCATAATCCTAGAACACCAAGTGGACCAATCAAGTTATGACACATGGAAGTGAGTTTGTGTTGGAAAAATATTGGTCTTTGATAGGAGTATGTAGTCAGTGTAAAAAAATAGGTTGGCTACAAGGACCATAGCTGGTGGATTCCATTTTTATCTTGAAAGAAGACCCTACCACTAATAGAGTTATGGAGAATACATCTAGTTAGATGTTGATAAGTGATGAATTCGGAGTGGTCCACATAGTGGGTCCTTAATCCACCATGTGGCTTGCCACCACTTTATTTCTCCATAGTCAAATTTTATTTATCATGCTCAATGCCAACTTGAACTTGAGTTGGAGTGTAGAGCTTGAGTTGGGGTGTTGACACCCAAGTTATAGTGCTGAGCTTGAGTTGGGGTACTAAGACTTGAGTTAGGATGAATGTATTTAACCTAGATGAGTCAAAACATACCACAAAAAGTTTCTACCGAGTTTGAGAACATTCCAATAGAAATTTCCATTACTACATTAATTCCATGAATGGAACACATCATCCAAAGATAGCACATTGACCACTCAAGTTGCTAACATTCCAAGTTCAACTTGATACATAACAAGTATCCAAACAACCCACATGCATAGATTATCTTATGTTGGATCAAGCCACCACCAACCACATTAATCCTTTGCCAACAAAGGCATGGTTGACAACTATGAAAATGGAGACTCGAGATTTTAAAAGTTTGAATTTATTTCAACATCCAAAATGTAATATTTTTGATATGGATAAAAACCAAATGAAATGCCTATAGATTTGAAAAATGACATTTTGGGTAAAAGGATTATGCTCCAACCGTGTTACCCATAAGTTCAAGCACTATATAAAGTGCTCCAATTTGCATTTGAAGACATGTTGATGAACATGGAGTGGGAGATTCAACCATTGGCCATCCTATAAAATGGTGAGATTCCCCATTGATATACCACATATATTGTAAACATTATAAAATTGTTAGAATTGAATATTTAGATAATAGTTACAAACTAAGAATGTAAAGCATATTGGCTAGTTTTTGCATATCACCCATTTTGAAACACTTAGAGGCATTTTTAGCTTTTAGTGTAAACTAGGGAATTATTCTAGACTCTAAGATGACTTTCAAAATATGTTGAAAAACTTATGAATTTTTTTAAAATCCAATTTAAATATTTATGATATAAAATCCATAGGATTACAAAATTGCATTGAGATAATAAGGTGGAAGGTTTATCCATGGGTTTTGGGACATTCTTAAGGTTTATTTCCAATTTATATATAGTGTTAGAGTATTCATTTGAAAATTATGAGGTTTTGTTGTGTACTTAATTTTCATGGCATAATATAAATGAACCCAAAGACATAGGCATTATCGAACTCTGTTATCAATTGCTTGTCATTGGTTGATTTTATTTGTGCATTCTTTTTCCATGAACTTTGAATAATTTTATTTATTAATCATTATTGAATTTATAATTACTCAAATACAACATATTAATGGAAAATTGAGCACTTTGGGGTCTGAGATAAATATTTACTAAAAGGTCAAATTTAGTTTCTTTTGCTTGAAGGTTTTGGGAAATTATGTGATTTGACTAAAGGATCCAAGGTAAAAAAAATTGCACTCTAAATAAGTGTAGAGTTTATGGATCAAGTTAGAGTAATTATTATGTTGGGTTAGCATATAATTATTTAAATTTAATATCAGTTGTGTTTAGTGTGGTTTCCAATATTATTTCAGACTTTTTGGGTAGGTTAATATTCCATTTGTAGTGTGCAGTTTATGGAATTACGTTATTTGCAGGGAACATGAAGTCATGGTCAAAGTTTTGAAAGGTTAAAGGCTTGGTGATATTTAAGTAATTAATCAATAGATTCAAAAAGATAATGCTTTCTTGAGATCTCTATTTTACTCTTTAGATGAGAAAATTGTTTGCTTTAAATGTAAGTTACAAGCCAAGGATGAGCTCTTAACACAGATGCATGATGAAGAGAAACATTGTCTTCATCAATTGCCTTCCACTGTAGATGCAAACACTATGAATAATGAGTGCACTATAAGTTGTTCATTTGGTAATTCCTTTCATTTAGTTTTAGATATTAATTTCAGTAGTTTTGAAAAACACACTAAGGGTATTAGATTTAAACTATTATTAAAAATGGGATTTGATGGAAGGGGCCTTGGTAAGAATACCCAAGGTATTACTAACCCAATACAAGTAGATCATAGATCTCAGCATGTAGGATTGGGTTACACTTATGAGAAAGTGGATGTTGGAGAGAGTTCCTTCGTTGCTAAAAGAGGACAAGCTTCTAATAGCCAAGATTTGAGGCCACTAGCAAAGCAAAATTCCTCCATGTGAAGAAATAATGAGCATGTAAGAAAATAGGTAAAATAAGTATTAATATTTCACCTCCCAATTATTACACTATAAAAACCACCAATATGAATGTGAATTCTAATACTTGTGATTCACATCTGCCATTTAAGAAATTTGGTTTCAATATTTAGAAGATGTTACTTTCTTTTCCTTGTACATTTTATGGATTAAATAACCATTATGATACATATTATTGGAAAATACAAGCTTTTATTAAGCAACTTATAGGTGCTAAAGACCATTCTCCTACTAACAAAGTGAGAAATGGAAAATGGGTGACCTCACCTAAGAAGAGGAATGTTTGCACTCATTGTCATGTGAGTGAACATTAGGGTGATAAGTGTTGGAAACTTAAACCATCCTTGTAATGGTAAGAAGAATATGGTTTATAAAACTATTGATAAGGTAATTAATTAAGTTTTTGTTTAATCAACCCATGCAGATGTCAATCAATCTACTAAATAAATTAAACACCCTAAACATGAGAGTTTAATTAAAAGGGTTAGTAAATAATTTATTAATTTCATGTTATCATGATTAGTGGATTGTTAATCCATATATGTTGTAAAGAAACTTTAGGATCATTGAGGTATTTTTACAAATGACATTTACTCATGGTTTGATATATTCATTTTAGAGATACCATAGTGGGAACACTTCAAGATAGGTTTATCATACAAAGTGTTTAATTCCCATACTTATATTTTGAAAATATCTATTTTTGGAATCTATATTGTTAGATTTATGAGTTTCATATTGAATTATTAAAGAATTTAACTCATTGATAAGCTTGAGAGATTTGATAGTAGTTATATAGGCTTATTGAATTTGATAGTGTTTAATTCCATACTTAACTATTATTTTGAGTGGATCTATTTTTGGCATGTGTGTGATTGGATGAATTGATAAAACCCATTGGGAAAATGTATTGTGACATTATCATAACAACTATTATATTTTGTTTATATTGACAAACATATCTTGTAGCTGTATTGGTGATTGTTTTAGTGTTTGGTTGTTCACCACTTACAAGATGTGAAGTGGGTAAATAGTTTGATCTATTGTGACCTTATTGGTAGTTGTAGGATTCAATATAACTCATGACTTATTTTAGGCCTTATATTTTTGAGTTATGAATCATATTTTTCCAATATTATCTCTATGAAATGATTTGGGTTCTACACTAGATATTTACAGAGGACCATTCAGCAATAGCAGAGAAGATCACTAGGCTTATCTATGTAGAGGTTATTAATGGTCATATAGTAGTAGAGGGTTTTTATAAGAGTGATAAATTAGTTGTTTTAATTAATGTAGGTACATTTTCAATACCTAATATATAATGATAAAGACCCATAAAAATATTTACAGTTGACTGGGATTTCAAAGGATCAAGTTGGGTACCAACTTTTGGTGGACTAAAATTCCTCTTAATAGGGAGGATTAATCTAGGAGGATTCACATTCACTCTAAAATATAAGTCATCAAATTGTATATTGATTGAGGGCGCAATGTAGATCTCATTGAGAGATTTATGGTGTAACTTAAATGGGTCAATTTCAAGCTTGTATATATAAGATATCATGCATTGAATTTTAAAGATCAATAAGAAAAAATGTGACATAAGGTGATGTGGTGTAATTCTATGATGCCAAGTAGACTAGTCATGTTATGAAATGTGAAAAGGAGTTTGTGAAATAAAAATATTAGTCTTTCATAGGCATATGTAGAAGTCATAAAAAATAGGTTGGCTATACGGACCGTAGCTGGTGGAGTCCACTTTTATCTTAGAAGGGGATTGTACTTCCAATATATCTATGGAGCATACGTCTAATTAGAAATTGATAAGTGTCAAATTTAGAGTGGTCCACATGGTGGGTCCTTAATCCACCACATAACTTACCACTACTTTATTTCTCCATAGTCAAATTTTATTTATCATGCTCAATACCAACTCAAGCCTGAGTTGGAGTGTCGAGCCCAAATTGGGATGCTGAGACCCAAATTGGAGTGTTGAACACAAGCTAGGGTACTGAGACCCAAGCTGGGATGCTTGTATTTAACTTAGATGGGTCAAAATGTACCACAAAATGTTTCTACCAAGTTTGAGGACACTCCAACTAAAATTTTTATGACTACAATAAAACCATAAATGGAACATATCATCCAAGTATAACACATTAACCACTAAAGATATTAACATTTTAAGTTCAACTTGCCATGTGACAAGTATCCAAATAACCAACATGCCAAGATTATACTATGTTGGATCGAGCCACCACCAACCACCTTAAACCTTTACCAATAAAGGCATGGTCAATAGCTACGAATATGGTGACTCAAGATTTTAAAAGCTTAAATTTGTTTCAACATCCCAAATGTGGGATTTTTGATATGCATAAAACCCAAACAAAACACTTATGGGTTCAAACTATAACATTGGGTAAAATTATTACACTCTAACTATGATACCCATGAGTTCAAACACTATATAAAGTGCTCCAATTTCCATTTGAAGACATGTTTACAAAGTGTGGAGTGGGAGATTCAAACCCTAGCCACCATGTAAAATGGCAAGATGCCCCATTGCTATACCATGTAGATTGTAAAAACTATAAAATGGGTAGAGTTGTATGTTTAGATAATAGTTGCAAACTAAGAATGTAAAGCATATAAGACAATTTTCACATATCATCTATTTTAAAGCACTTTAAGGCATTTTTAGTTCTCAGTGTAAACTAAGGAATTATCCTAGACTCTGAGATGATTTTAATGGTATGTTGAAAAACCTATGACAAGTTCATTAAAGCCATTTTATAAGTCTATTTTTGAGACTTTTAGCAAAAAATTTACAAGATTACGAGATTTCATTAATGACATTAAGGTGGAAGGTCTATCCATGGGTTCTGGGACTTTTTGAAGGTCTATTGCCAATTTGTATGTAGTCATATAGTATTCATTTGACAATTATGAGGGTTTTACATATACCCATTTTTTAGGAAAATGGATCAATTCATAGTATAAGTGAACCTAGAGATGTAGGCATTGCCAAACTCTGTTATCAAGTGCTTATCATGAGTTAATTTTATGCATGCATTCTTTTTCCATGCATTTTGATTAATTCTATTTATTAATCATTATTGAATGAATAATTAGTCAAATACGACATATTAATAGAAAATTGAGAACTTTGAGGTTTGAGATAAATATGTATGAAAAGGTCAAATTTAGTTTTGTTTCCTTGAAGGTTTCAGGAAATTATGTGATTTGACTAAAGGTCCAAGGTAAACACTTTTTTACATTAAATCAATGTAGAGTTCACATATCAAATATGCAAGTAGAAAATCAAAAAATTATTGAAAATTTTATGATTTAAAGAGACATATAAGATGAAACTAGGGTTTTCAAAAATATTGAATTTTGAAATTTGAAGTGAGTTTCTAATTTCAATATGCTAGTAAAAAATTAAAAAAATTACTAGGAAAATATTGGGACCTAATATGGGCAACTAGGGTTTGAAAGATCATTATTTTTAAATTACTATGAAATTTTAAAATTTAATGATAATTTTTTATTTTATTATGGAGGTAAAATATTAGAAAACTATAGGAAAAATTTAGTAGGAAATTTACCATAGGGTTTCTAGAGTTTTTATGGGCAAACAAAGTAAAAGTTAGGTTAACCAAATGATTTAACCTATTTTGAAATATTACTGTATTATTCTTATTTTAGTTAAATGTTATAAGTAGTAAAATTAGTAAATAAATACACAATAATTAAGCTACTAATTTATTTAAATTAGTTTGTAATTTTGACCTTTCTGAAAATAGTAATCTAAGGGAAAAAATAAGACTTAGCTGAAAACTAATTGATACAACTAAGACAAGGTTTGAGATTCACTGTGTAAAATTGGGACACTATTGTAAACTAGGATCTAATCTTCATTTTATTATTAATTAGGAGTATCAAAAGTAGATAAGAGTGTCACCAATGTTTTATTCCACCTCTACCATTGTTTCTTAGGAGATATAAGCTTTCTGGGTTTTATTTGCTATGCCTATATGTCCTTGGCTATGAAGTTTTGGTAGTTAGAAGTCTATATAGATCCATATAGATCATATTCTCTCTTAAAACCCTATACTCCATTATGCTTTGACCAATTTTGAGAAAGAGGAGGAGGGGTTAGTGCGTGTAATATTCACTAAATGTATATCCACACCCCTTTTGTGAGCATGTTGCCTACATACCAATACTTTTAAGAGGGATCAAGACATATGAGTTCTCCCACTTGATGCATTTTGAATATGCATAATACTAAACTAGATGTGATTGAGGTTGATAGGGACTAGTATAAGGATTTTAATGAGCTTGCAATTGTAATTGTTGGTTGTATGGAGAAAATAGGGAAGATTGCTTGAGTAGTCTTGATTGTATTCTTTCTTGATTAGTAATATTTATGAACCCCTTTCCAAATGATCTTTGAATGGGATTTTTTAGGGATACATTATTTATGGGTTGAATGTGCTCACATTAGGCTGACAATGATAAGGATGGGGAACCAGAAGGAATTGACCATTGGGGCCAAAATTGCACTTGGATAGGAGTGGCACCAATATTATAGTCTAAGTGTGGTGGTATGGTCTTAAGTAGATGGGACATGAAGGATTTATTTTTCTTGGAGAGAAGAGAGAGTAATCCAACTAATCTAGGATTAAGTATGGAAGGATATGGATGATTAGGAATCAGTGAAAATATTCCTATGAGGGTCACAAGAACAAGCAAGAGGGACCTATGGGTTGGGTGTCACAAGCCACACTCGAGTTACCAATTTTTACATTTTATATGATTAAGATTTGGTTAGTGTAATTTAGTTTAATTTTAAGGATGATACCATATGGATATGGCCTATATAATTAGAATGCTTATAAACTAGCTAATATAATTTGTATATTGGTGGTATACTATAATTTGACTATATTTATAATGTAATATATATATATATATTATTTTAGTTTTCATTGTATCAGTCATTCAAACCCCACCCACATATATCAACCATATATACATATATATATATATATATATAAATATAAATATATATATATATATATATATATTTTTTATTTTAGTTTTCATTGTATCAGTCATTCAAACCCCACCCACATATATCAACCATATATACATACATACATACATACATATATATATATATATATATATATGGTTTATATATGTGGGTGGGGTTTGAATGACTGATACAATGAAACTAAAATAAAAAGTATAATAATAGAGAAATATGATGGCCAATACAATAGTAAATAAGGATAATATGTATTTATCTTACATTTTTATATAGATATTAAACTAGTCTTACATTTTATATTAAATATTGACTAGGTATAATTAATTAGGTCTTTTTTAGAGGAAACCAAAATTATAAAGGAAAGTGGATGTTAGATGGTTGTCTAATATGCTAGATAGGATATTAGATGAGGACTTAACTATAATGATTATCTTATAATTTTTAGGAATTATGGAGATGCTTCATTGTCCACTTATTAACAAGGTGATAATTATGATCCAAGGTCACTAGTAGAGGATTACAAATAGTGTAGCCTACCATCACAATGGACGATGTCCATGTGATTTTTAGATTTGGGATATTGGTAAAATTAATTATTTTAGGTTTAATATCCACTTAAAAATAGAATAATTTAAAAATATGGATATCAAGTTTAACTGGTATGATTAGAATAAGTTAATCATTAGGCTTTTTTAGGAATATATATATTAAGAATTCTAGATATTTGGAATGGAATTATTGTCTTGATGACCATGTGTGCATTGTGTCATTCTTAAATTAGTTTTGTGAATTTATATTTTATTTTAATTCTAGTTTATACTACATTAATGTACCATGTATGACATGGGAAGAAATATTTGAGTGTAATTAATGCAAGATCTATATTGTATGCTAAGCTAGAGTTAACAAACTATGTGTCCCATTAATTTTTTTTCATGTTGGATATATGAGTGGTTATATTTGTCTCTACCAATAAGTGAGGATATGGGAAAATGATCATATAGTGAGGCACATCCTAGAAACACTCACATTGAATATTGTGGAAAGAGATCAAAAAGTATGGACACTATATAGAGGGATTGTAGATTCATTAGATACATGACACTCTATAGGGAAAGCATGATGATGTAAAATGGTTAGTAGAAATTATTCATGGTGGTTAGATACTCACTCAGGTGCTTAAGTTATAGGTTAAAATCTAGTGACTCCTGACAACACCACTATCTGTCCCACCCCATTAGGTGAGGCATTGTAGGGTGTTGAGAGAAACATGGAGATAGGGGTTACCATTTTATCTTCTAATTTTAGACCATGTTGTGCGTTTTAGGTTAGGATTATATGATCATGGAAACAAATTATATAAGGGTGGATTAAGAGTTTAAGGTAAATAATATTTCACCCATAAAAGAGGATATCATAGTGAGACCTCACAAATGGATCTCTCGATGATGAAATAGTCCATTGGGGCATTAAGTCTTATTAGTAAAATGATAGAGTTTGGCGTCATTTTATGGGATATGGTATATATAGGAAAATATTTTCATTACCAACTTTAAAATTGGGGATACCATGTATATTAGACACACATGGACAAGTATAAAGATGCATTAATATTTTTTTATCACTTTATCATCTAGTCTTATAGGTAAGCATGTTAGGGATAAATGATAAATTAATTGTTTATATATATATATATATATATATATATATATATATATATATATTGTTAATTTTGTATTCTCTTTCACATGTTACAATTGAGCCAACACAATGTGTAGAGATGATCAAGGCCATTCACCATGGGATACTAGATTTAGTCCTACACTAGATAGAAATGAAAATTATTCCTGATCATGTAGCTCCATCATTCAGGAAGAAAATCTAATAGTCAAAGCTACTGTATTAAGTATAATGAGGAATATAGGATTTTGTTATTATTATGGTCCAATTATGAGTGGATTATTCTACTTTCAATTAGTTATCTATGGCTCTGGATACCTTTTTTGTTGAGTGAAGATCATACATAACTACCACTTTTATCATTGTCAATAAAGATTGAGGGCATTATCTATGCATCATATGAGTGGATGATATGACTTTAAATTAGTTATCTATGGCTCTGAATACCTTTTCTATTGAGTTAAGATCACATGCAACTACCACTTTTATCACTGCCAAGCAAGAGTGAGGGCATTATCGATTCATTATATATTTAGAGAGGTAAATAGCTCATGCAGAGGGATAAGTCAATGAATAATAGTTTAAAACTTTTCTCGTGACTCTTTTACTAATATTTGATACATTTACAATGTCTGTGGTGATCATGGTCCATCATTTACATAGATATCAAGGTAACCCATAGTCATAGAGTTAGGCATACATGATTTTATTTCTATGTAGATTTATTTTACACTTGTGTGTGTGTGTACACACACACACACACACTGTATGTGTGTGTGTGTGTGTGTGTGTGTGTGTGTGTGTGTGTTTATATATGTATCATTGGATTTTATGCATAGTTTTATACTTGGGTTGTAAACACTGATATAACACTTGATGCAGCTTTAATACCATGTTATGATGTAATTATGTGTGTGTGTACACACACAGACACACACACACACACACACACACACACACACACACACACACACACACACACACACACACACACACACACACACACACACACACACACACACACACACACACACACACACACACACACACACACACACACACACACACACACACACACATAATTACATCATAACATGATATTAAAGCCACATTAAGTATTATATTAGTATTTACAACCCATGTATAAAACTATGCATAAAATCCAATGACACACACACACACACACACACACACACACACACACACACACACACACACACACACACACACACACACACACACACACAAACATACATACATACATAGATGTGTGTGTGTGTGTTTATATATTTATCATTGGATTTTATGTATATTTTTATATATGGGTTGTAAACGTTGATATAACACTTGATGTGGCTTTAATATCATGTTATGATGTAATTATGCTATCTATGTTTCATTATTTTTTACTGAATGTAATCAGATGGATGCTAAAAGAGAACACAAACTAAGTATAAAAAGGATATGTTATGTGAGTAGATAAAAAATTCAACAAAAAGAAGAAGTGTAATAAATTATTGTTAAAATATACCAAATGTAAGAAATATAAGAATCTAAATACAAGTATAAGATCTATGTATTATTGTAAATAAATTCATAAATCAAATTAGCATGTAAGATATATGAAAATAAAAAATTAAACTTAAAACGCAAAAAGATACCATAAAAATAACTACTAAATGGAAGAAGATGAAAATATGATCAAACAAGGATATAAAATGATTGTAAAAACATTAATATTAATATAGATGAAAAATAAATTAAATTAAATTAAAAATAATGACTATAAAACATATCATGGGTATAATAAATTAAAAATTGGAGTAAAATAAAAATGTTTATTAAATACTATAAAATGATTTAAAAAAAGTAATGTAAAAGGAATAAAAATTAACTCAAATAGTAATGTGTGACAAATGGAAGAAAAGACTCAAATAAATGAAAAATTCAAGTCAATGCCTCCACTTGATTGTAAAGACACATTTAGAATAATGCAAGTGAAAAAATAAAGAAAATAAAAGGAAATAAATTATTATAAAATAATTGTAAAAAATACAATATAAAATTAAAAACCATAACTCAAGCAAAGATGTTTGACACACAAAAGAAAAGTCACTAATAAATGAAAAAATCAAATCATTTCTTGTTCTAAATTATATGTTAGATTTTTACCCGATAATAAATTTTAGTTAATAAATTAACATAGAAATAAACTATTATAACTAATGTACAATAATATATAATAAAATAAATTGAAGTAAAAAGCTAAAATTAGGATATAGACAATAAATTATGAAGGATAAATGGATAGCTAGCTCTTAGCCTAACTATTTTGTTGAATACATAGGTTTATCTTAGATCTAATATTGAAAAAACAATCTCTATGAATATTATTTTTCTATAAATAAAGAGTTAAGATATATAGGGAAATAAATGTATTATGGGACAAGGATGTAATGTGTTGTTTGGCAATAGAGCTTTGTTAGATAAATTTTTGTGCACAATCTAAAGATCCATATGGATTTATCCCTATGCATATGTGATATATATATTCATTCAAATATTTATGTTTGGATGACCTATAATTATAGATTTATAATTCATTCACAAGAACCAAATGGATACCAAATATAAAAAGGGAGTTGTAGGGTTAAGGGTACTATAAATGATATTTATGGATTATATATCATCTTAGTCTTGTACACTTGGAAAATTTAGACCTTGGTTGGTGATCTCAATTCTAGATCTTTCTAACTTTATCAAGTCTTCCATCAATTCTATATTATACCCCACTTCCTATATCTTAGTATAACTAATCTTATTTTGATGACCTAAGCTTTTATCTTACTCAGAATGCTTAAAATGTACTTATCATCCATGTCTACAAAGTCTAATCCTATACCTACTTTTCTACTACCTAGACACTAACATCCAAGGTAGACACTTACCTTGATATTAGTGTCATGACCTGACACATGTGTCTAGTGCCCTAAAATAATCTATTTTACAACTAAAATGTATCCTAGTGGTTGGCTTAAGTGATTTAATGTGAGTTACTTCTCTAAAGGGATTTATATAAATATAAGATCATCTCTCATTAGTTCCTCACTTGGTAAAATCCTAACATAGAACAAGGTAATCTATCAAAAGAATTCAATGAAGCACTCAATAAAGAAAAACTTTCCTATTATATTTTATTTTCATGTAAGTCATAATAACAACACATACATAGGTTTGGAGTAATGAGTGAGTAGCCCAAGGGTTATATTTTCCAGGTTACAAGTTAGGTCATTGTTATACTTTCTTATCACATATTACATGATTCAAAAATAATCCAACACGTAGTAGAGAACTACATCATTCTAAGTCCCTATTCAGAGTATAGGATATGTAGGCAATTCTCATTGATATAGGGGTATTTGGGGTCAGATCTACACTATGTGAACACTAATCCATTTTCACCCATGGTCACCATGAAGATGAAGAACCAAGGTTTTTAAAATTCATGAGAGCGAAAATCCACAATTTAGATATGAATGAACTAAATTGAAGGAAAATTAAAACCTATAAGCATATAGTTGATCACATTATTTTATAGTAGGTATTATGTATAAGATTCTTGCATTGAAACCAAATAGTGGTGTTGACACAACTATCCTAGGCTTACATTAGTGTCCAAAGCTCTAGAAGTGTCAAATCCAAATTTTGACAACTATTCTAAGATCATATTCTATCCTGATTTCTACTTGTTCCATATCCTACACTATGTTAGCATCATAACTAACTTATTATATTACTTCTTTATCATTTCCATGCATAACTTAGTTTTACTTTTTATATTTAGCCTATTCCTAGCATAAAATATCTAGTGTATGTTTATATCTAATTTTAAAAATAGTTGGCCTATAATATATCCAAGTATCACCTTTATGCATTATCATTTATATATTATTAACCCTATCTACATAACACATACTCTAAAAATACCTAGAAAATAAAAAAACATTAAAAAATGTAAAAATATTTTTGGTAGCTACATGTTCTATTGGATCATTAGCATCTATGTGTTAGTTTTATGTTCATGGATAGAATACCTATTATTTCTACATATACATGTGTGTCATGAATCTACATGAGTGTGATATAGGTATACATAGATGTATGATCTATTCATATTTTGGATTTTGGGTCCTCCCTTTGCTCATGTCATGTGTACATTATAGGCATCTATTATCCTTGATCTCAATACTCATAGTTTATATGGCTTGATGATGACATTTTATTATCATGTTTAAGTTTATGCGTAATTTCACATGCCATTATCCAAGATTACATCTTACATATGGTAATTTATATGCTAGGCAATTGACATTTTTTTCTAACACATTTGATCCATGGGCTACTGTTACATGTTTATGTTGGATTGATTTTTATTTTCTTTATGAACTTCTTTGAGTTTCTTTCCTTGATATTTCAAATCTTGTTTGATCATTTCATTATGATCCTTTAATTGCATCCCCCATACCTATATATTCTTTATTTGACATTTTAATGTCATTATTTGTTGTATAAAAATTTGAATATGTCATTCTTTTTTATGGACATTTTACTAAATCATGTCCCTTTGATTATTTGACATTTTAAGATGCCCCTTATTTGTAGTCTCCTCTGACTATTCCTTTTTTACATGATTTTGAGTTATCTTATATGTGTGTATAATTTTCTTATTGAATATGTACTATTACTCCATTTTCATTGTCATAATATTTAACATGCATATTAGACCTTCATGTGATCACATTACTTCTATGCACTTCAATGCTATTTCTATTTAGACATGTTACTTTTATATGCTACATGGTTCCATTCATAGATTATACAATTGTATTATCCTTTTGAGGTGAGGTAACTACTAGTTCCTATCTTTCCCTAACCTCAATGGGGGAATATCAGTGGGGGAATGTTTTAAAAATATGTTTTCCACATTGGTACTTATATCAAATCTTAGATACAGTGGGGACATGATTTAAAAGCATGTTATCCACAATTTTTTAATATTTAACATCTCCAAATTATAGGGAGGTAATTTTTTGAAAACATGTTCCACACATTGTTACTTATATAAGTTTTTAGATTTATCCACTTATAATGGGGGCATGCTTTGGAAGAATGTTATCCACACTTAAACACTTTTTTAATTGGCCAAATCACATAGTTATATGATTCAAATTCCCATCTATAAAATAATTATAAACATTAATACCCTTGTTATATATATCTTCAACATTATAGATATCTAAGGTGCATTTTGTATGAAATTTGTGCCTACTATTATGAAATCAAAATCAGTTTCAAAATTCAAAAATATTTTATAGACTCTTGCCACAATGAAATTTTAGGTACTAATACCCTTACTATAATTTTTGTGTTATAATTATATACTGAGATGGGGGTGAATCATATGAATAAAAATGTATATTCAATTTCATTTACCATTTTATGAAGCATACGTTCACATAAGATATCAATGCATAAATAAACAACTACACAAGAATATAAGAGAACACAAGAGATATGTGGGGAACCCTCTTGAGGGATAAAACCCACTGAAACATGCACATATAATAATATCCTATAATGTAAATATCCAAATTTTATTAAATCACCAACTTCACAAGTAGCTCCAACCCCTACCTAGTTAAGCTCCCACCCAACTAGTCTTCTACAAGCTCTATCTTGCAAGGATGCTCCAACCCCCTAAAGAAATAAGAACCAAATTAGATACCATGAAATATAATCATATTATAAATTATATTTTTATTCTTCAATTGATGATGACCTCTTTTTTTTCACTCTTTACTGTTCACTCTCACTCAACCAGCCTTTTAGGCTTTCTAACTCAATTAGCCTCTTCTAGGCTCATTAGGTCCATTGACCTATATATCCAACCATAAAAACTTGATTAGATATGAATGACTGATCCTATAATCCCTTATATTTTCCTTAATTACCTCATAATTCTCTTTAAAATTCTCTTTCATTCACTTGTATCCATTCTTTTCATAACTAGCACTAATAGGTCAATTAGGCTTTGCCTTTATACCACACTCTTCCTTTCACCCATCTAGGTTAGCCAAGATAATTAACCAACTCATATTATAATTAGAATATACCCTCATAATTTTTAACACAAGAAAAAACCATCACTTTGGTTTGCCATTTCCCTTAAGATCCAAAACCCTTAGGCCTAATAAAGACCTAAAGGAATTAGGCCTTTTCTAAGGCACACGTTACACTCAGACCTCTTGGATGACATTTTTCCTTTAAAAAAGATTTAAAAATCATAATATGCCTTAAATATAAAAATTATATCATCCACATATGTCCACACCACTTTTAATTCAAATTCACCTCTTGAACCAAGATATTAGGCCTACTAGCCTTTAGCCCTTCACACAAATAAAAAGTTTGTTTCTCATATCTGAAGCAAGAGGCCAATAATTATACACACAAATATGAAAGATTCATATTTATAAGTAATTTATAATTAAAAAAACCTATATATGTTAATTTTACATATTCACATAATATCTAATCATCTAAAAACACCTCTATAATAGGCTCACTCAGTTCTGCTACAAATCTCAAAAACATAGTCAAATATGTTTAACCACCAATACCATATTGAGAAATTTCAATGAATTTAATTGAATTATAATGAGCGTTATGGACCTTATAAACATGTTTAAAAAATTTTATTCTTCAACTTATGCCATAGAACCTCCAACTCATCACTCCTAGATGACTACATAGAGAAATGCATATAACACAAAACATAGTCGTAAAGAAGTTCATAATTTGTAATTTTAAGAGTTATTCCAAGACATATAATTCAAATAAATAGTTCATATATTATATATAGGACATAATACAATATGTTTATCATTTATTCTATGATCAGTCATTGGTGTTATAAACCAATCTCTCAGGGCTCTAACTCACTATCTTAACATAGTCTGATAAAGAAATTTGGATTTCATGTTACAACATATAAATATTGTCACTCTTCCTTATATCAGGAATTAATAATAAATTTGTCTCCAAAAATATCAAAATTTTAATTAAATGCATCAAATCTTGTCAAGGGACTTAAACACTTCATCTCACCAGGTATATCTGAAGCAATCAATCTTGGCTTAGGACAATGTTCATAATGATCATGACTTATCACACCTATATGGGAACCTTATTAAAATTATAATTAATTAATATAATCCTTTAAAATCCTATTATCAACTTAAAATATAAACTAATATAGGTTTAATATCACATATGAAATAAATAGATCATTCTCTGAAGCATACACTTTGTTTGTCTTCACTTACACAAAAAGGTGATTTTGAGGGAATATTTTTCCTTATGTATGTGAATCATCATCACTTAAAAACCAAGTTTAAAAATGGTATATGTATTAAAAAAATACCCTAAGCAATTGGATTCATCCTGAATCACTTGAAACCAATCCCCAAATGATTTCTCACTCAACCCTAGTTTCCTTCAGTATTTTCACTCTTTGGTAGATCAGTGATAGGTCATCTTCAATGAAAAATATTATTATAAAGATTTTTTAACTCACCAAAACAACTCCATGGACATAATTAACAATTATTTTCCTTAAATCTCCATAAAATTGGATGCATTGACTCAATTAACCCTACCTATATCATCAAATTCCTTAGAAAAAAGCATTTTTATGTACCTTCTATTTACTACCCTAACACACCAATACCACCAAAATATACCTAGAAGAGTAATATACATTATTAAATCATAAAAATTTATCAACCAAACCATTATAGGCATTATTTAATAATATTTTCACCATCGAGTAAATATGAGGGTTTAGAGAGGGTTTTGAACTAGTTTACATTCTTAAAAAATGTTCATAAAGATATGTACCTAAAAACACTTAAAAACTATTTTAAAAATTTCTTATGATAATATTCCATCTCTCAAAATATTATCAGGTCAGCATGCAAAGTCTATGCATGCCAATGAGCATCAAAACTTTCTTCTCAAGCTTGGAAACCTTCAATTTGCATGTATAAGAGACCTTCCAACATGATTTCTTTCCTTCACCTTCAATAAATGACCTAATAATTGACACACATGATTGAAACACAATATAAGACCTGATTAGATCCTTACATGGGCTTTAACACCTTATAAACTCAACATGACCCTTCACTTAGACTTCACTAGGTCCTTATGCACATTAGGTCTAGAATCACCAATCATACTTGGATCCTAAAGGCACTTGGAAAAATATTTTATTTATATAAACACATAATAAAAATGTAAAATGAATTCATACCATGATATCACAAACACTCTTACCTTGGAATTTGATCTTCATCTTCCATTTGTCCTCACTAGGTGTCTTGACACACTAGGCCTCTAGTTAAAAGTCACTTTAGGTCTTTGAGCACACATGAAAACTTATTTTTCAAATCTTAATACCTCATCCAAATATCAATTTAACTCATTTAATTCTCTAAATATTCCATTAATGTTTACATAGGTCACATACTTTTTACCTTAATAATCTACCATGTTTGTGCCTTCACACTAGGTCTCTTATGCCAAGATTAGACCTAAAACTTTAACCTTCTTGATACTGTAGATTATATTCAAACCTTATTAATATCTTTAAAATATTTCCAACATCATCCTATGCCTCTGCATATTCATTTATTATATCTATCATTATCCTTCATTCATCTCCTAGAGCTATCATGCTCCTTCGTGCATTGGACTAGGTATCTCATGTTCAAGACTTTTCATGACAAAATCCTTCATTAAGAACTAATGAACATATCCACCTTATTGTGCTTATTTTGACATAAATTAACTCAAAGACAACTATCATCTTAACATCAATGATAACTTGAAATAATCTCCCCATTTATCATTGATAATAAACCACATTAATGACAAACCATAAATGACCTGATCCTAGACACCTTCCCCATCTATCTAGTCTCTCTCCCCCTTTGAAACTAATGAAAAAGGGTCTATATGCCTTCCAACTTATCTCTTTAATCTAATTTAAATTAATAATACTAAATAAAACTTGACCAAATGCTTACCTTTAGAGTGATTAATCAATTATCTTTCAACTTGATCTATTTTTCATTAGCTTGACACATGACTCCACAAGTCTCCATCAACTCTTGATCTTATTGAACCTATTCATACTTTGTTACCTAATTATTGGATGTGACCTTGATGATTTCTTGATAAAATATTTCCTTTCAGTCAATCCAAATTAAAACATACCTCACCTTAGACTCATGATATCCCTTTGTTCATGCATTTTCCTTCTATATCATGTCAACTTCAATAGGTCTCCTCATGGGAACACCAATAGGTCTCATATATTCATTAGGTTTACAAAAAACCTAAAGTAAATAAGTCTATCTCCTCAACGAACCACTAATGAGACTTTATGGCCTATCTGACCTTATCAATGATCTAAATCCTATAAAACACTTCATTAAAAACCTCAATAAACCTCCTCCATGCTTTATATAATTTAAAATCATTCACTTTAATTATGAAGTCACCATTAGCCCTCATGCTAAAAATATGTCTCAAGGAGACTTAATCAACATAGATCCACTCCTTATCACTTATTACTAACCCCTTGAGTCAATACTGCCACCTCAGATAATCATAAACAACTTCACAACATGGAAAATCAAACTCCTCATAAAATCAACCACCTACTCTTCAAACATAAGCTATTAAGGCTCAAAACTCTACAAAATACCCTCTTGGAAAATATGTAGTCAAATAAGGTATGAGAGTCTTTATCCATTTTGAATAACCTCTGATATACTTTTGACATATTTAGATATGTAAATATAGAAAAAATAACAAACTTACAATCATTTAATGATCCTTAGATCATTCTCCCTTTCTAAAATATCTCATTTACAAGGCACATACCCAAAGGCAACTTCTTGAAACAACATTATTAGCCTCTGCAATAAGCACACTCATAACACATACAACCTCCAAGATCGATTTAAAAAATTTCCTTCAAGATTATAAGTAATATTTTGAAAATATAACATTCAAAGACTATGGTCTTATTGACCAAGCAACAACTTACACACCCTTATTCTGACATAGGTTTTTTAAACCTCAACTTAAGCTAATACATGCATATTAATCATGATAACCACTTAAGACAATATTCCACTCCATATATCTAAATATTAATGAGCTTCAAAGACCAAAAATTAACTCATTTTCCTCATTAGAGCATACGTAGGGTTTGTTTCCATAACACATCTTAAAACCCTCAAATCATTGACTGCTACCTCTTAAGCTAACTCTTCAAATCTAAGATTAATCTAATTACTCACAACGAATATAAAATTGATATATTACCTTGATAACATCTTCAATCACCTTGATCAATATTCTTGAGTACCCAAGGTTACCATTCAACTTAGCAAGTCACACTAGTCTACCATTTCACAAAGACCTTAGGAGTACATTCATTTGAATTTGAATTCCAATGGCTACTTCCTAAATATATTAAAACATCACACATGATTATTAATCACTCTTATATACTTTAATATCTATTTAATAACCTCAAATTATATATTCTTGATCACTATACAAATAATAATGTACATTCATACCTCTCTTCTATCATGTTAGCTAACCAACTAGACCACCTTCAATAAGCTCTATATTTCAACATGTTATTCAAGGTATTTTTATATATCAACTTAGGTTTGATCTTGGACTTATCTTTAACATAATAATTATTATTCAACCTTGCTAATACCATCATGCAAACCTCAACCATGATCTTCAAAACTTATCCACTACTATAAACAAGATGAACATTATCCTCATCATACTTTAAGCTACTTGGGATCACCTATAGGATATCAAACCTACATTAAAGGTTTTGATATGATACCAATTGTTTTAATTATATAATAATAGGGGAGGGGTGAATTATTTTCATAAAAATTTATATTCAAATCCATTTACCAGTCCATGAAGCATACATTCACATAAGAGATTAATGTATAAATAAATAACTACATAAACATATAAGAGAACATAGGAGATATGTGGGAAACCGTATTTGGGGATAAAAACTACTAAAATATGAAAATTTAATAATTTCCTATAATTTCAATATCCAAATTTTAGTAAAGCACCAACTTCATAATGAACTTCAACCACTACCTAGTTGAGCACCCACCCAACTAGTCTTTTACAAGCTCTATCTTGAAAGGAGGCTCCAACCCCCTAGGAAACCAAGAAAAAACTCAAATAACTTAAAATATAATCATATTATAACACCTATTACTAATATTAAACTAATCATGACCTCATTTTTTTCACTATTTCCCCTTCACTCTCACTCAACCATCCTTTTAGGCCTTTTGACTCAATTAACCTCTTCTAGGCTCATTAGGTCCATTAACCTATGTATCCTTTTAAACTAAATTTAAAATATATGCATTAATGATACTATACTCCCTATTATGGTTTTTAATGACCTTATAATTAACTTTTAAAGGATATTTCCTTTGATTGCATCTACTCTTTTCTTAATTATAACTAATAGGCCAATTAGGCCTTGCGTTTATGCCACACTCTTCTTTTCACTAATCTAGGTTGGCCAAATTACTAAAACCACTTTGATTATACCTAGAATATATCCTTATAAAAGTTTAAACAATAAAATACCATCACTTTTGTTTACCATTTCCCTTAAGAGACAAAAACCTATTAGGCTTAATAGAGACCTAAAGGAATTAGGCCTTCTCTAAGGCAATCATTACACTCAGACCTCTTGGATGACATTTAGCCTCTAAAATTATTTAAAAACTTATAATATGCCACAAATATACCAATTAAATCACAAAAATATGTCCACACCACCTTTAATTTAAATTCACCTCTTGAACCAAGCTATTAGGCCTACTCACCTTTAGCCCTTCACACACCTAGACAGTTTGTTTCTCATATCTGAATCAAGAAACCAAAAATTACACATAAAAATATGAAAAAATGATATTTATAGATATTTTATGACCTTAAAAAACTCTAATTTCCATTTTAAATATTAACAAAAGCTCTAAGCACCTAAACACACCTCTATAACAGGTTCACTCAGTTTTGCCAAAAATATCAAAAACATAGTCAAATTTTTTTTACCACCAACACCATATTGAGAACTTTAAATGAATATAATTTAATTATAATAAGACTTAGGGATCTTATAAACATATTACTCCTAGATGACTTCTCAAAAAAATGCCTATAGCACAAAACACAATCATAATGAAGTTAATGTTTTGTACTTGTAAAAGTGATTCTAGGACATCTAATTCACATCCATAGTTCATATGTGATATTTATTAATTCATAAAATATATGAATCATTGATTCTAGGATCAATCATTGGTCTTATAGACCAATCTTTTAGGCCTCTAGCTCATTGTCTTAACATAGTCTGATAAGCCAATTTGGATTTCATGTTACAACATCTTGATGCTATCACTCTTCCATATATAAAGAATTAATAATTAATTAAATTTTAAACCATTATAAAAATGTTCATCATAACCATAATTTTTTTTAAAAGGACCTTAAGCACTTCATCTCACCTATCATATCTGAAGCAATCAATGTTAGCTTAGGACACAATCATAAATAACTGTGACTTCTCACACCTGTAAGGACACTTTATTGAAATTTTATTAGATTAATGTGTTCATTAAAAATAATCATATAAAATTCAAATGCAAATTTATAGAGGTTCAATACCACATACAAAATATATAGATCATTCTTTGAAGCATACACTTTGTCTGTCTTCACTTACACAAACATGTCACTTTGAGGGCATCTTTTTGCTTATGTATGGGAATAATAAACACTTAAAAACCAAGGTAATAAGGATTATAGGTCATAAAAAATACCCAAAATAATTTTATTCATCCCTAATCACTTGAAAAAAATCCCTAAATGCTTTCTCACTCAATCTTGGTTTCCTTCACTATTTTCACTCTCTCATAGATTAGTGACATGTCATATTCCATGACCAAAATGTTTGAATAAAAATATATAACTCATAAAAATAAATTAATGGACACCAAGAACAAATTTTTACCTTCAACCTTTATTAAATTTCATGGGTTGAATCAATCAACCCTATTTGTAACATTAAATTCATTATAAACAAGGACTTTTCTATACCTTTTGCTCACTTCCCTGACACACCACTACCACCTAGAAATTATTGGAGAATTTATATAAATTATAAAAAAATTAAAATTTATCAAAAAAACCATTTTAATCACTATCCAAAAATATTTTCACCGTCAAGTTAATATGAAGGTTTAGAGAGGGTTTTGAACAGGTGTACATTATTAACAAATGTTCATAAATATTTATACCTAAAACCACTTCCAAATGACTTGAAAATATTATTAGGACCATATGAAATTTGTCATAAAAGTCTTAGGTCACCATGAAAAGTATACACATGCCAATGAGAATCAAAACTTTTTTCTTGAGCTTATAAACCTTCTATTTTCTTGCATAGGAGACCTTCCAACATGATTTATTACCTTCACCTTTAGTTCATGATGTTAGACTTGGTCCACATTATTTAAAAATACTATCATACCTTATTTCATGCTGGATTCAATACCTTGGAAATTGAACTTGACCCTTCATTTGAACCTCACTAGGTCTCTATGCCCATCAAGTCTAGAACCACCGTTCATACTTGGTTATTAAAAAAACTTTTAAACCTATTTTATTGATATAAATACATCATAAAAAATTAAAATACATTTATAACATGATAATAAAAAACCTCTTACCTTAAAATCTAATATTCATCCTCCATTTGTCCTTACTAGGTGTCTTAGTACACTAGGCCTCCAACAATAAGTCTCTCTAGGTATTTGAACACACTTTAAAACTTCTTATTATAATATTAATACCTCATAAAAATATAAAATTCAATCATTCCATTCTATTAATCTACCATTTATGTTTACACAGGTTACATGCTTCTTACCTCAACAAGTTTTAAGCTTGTGCTCTCACACTATGTCTCTTATGCCTGGATTAGACCTTAAACTTTGACCTTCCTATTACTATAGATGCTATTTGAACCTTATTAATCTATTGAAAATATGTCTAACATCTTATTATGAATCTATATATTCATTTCCTAGATCCATCATGCTTTTAAATTCATCTCCTAAAGCTATCATGCTCCTTCTTGTATTGGACTAGGTATCTCATCTTCAAGCCTTTTCATGACAACATCCTTAATTAATAACCAATGACCATATCTAACTTATTGTGATTATTTTTACATCAATGACATCCAATATAACTCTCATCTTAACATTAATTAAAAATTTCATCATTATGGACTTTATTGAAGCAATCTACTACAATACTTGGTTCATTTTTTGGTATGGTTAAGGTGATCAAATCACTCAATATTTCCATGTTTTTAGAGTGGATTTGATTGTATCATCCATACTCACTAGGTTATAGGTATCATTAGGTTACATATTTGAGCTAATCTCAATTTCAAAGAGGTAACTCACCTTTGCTCCAAGGTTGGGGTTATGGGCCTTCCAATTTCTCTCTATCTCTCTTTTTTATCTTTGGACATATGCACTTTTTAGTATTGTGTGTGTGTGTGTGTGTGTGTGTGTGTGTGTGTGTGTGTGTGTGTGTGTGTGTGTGTGTGTGTGTGTGTGTGTGTGTGTGTGTGTGTGTGTGTGTGTGTGTCCTAATATTAGCTTCAAAACCTTATAATGATACATATTTCTAAAATCAAATTACTAATAGGCAAGGTGGTTACATTGACACACATGTGTACTCCTAAACATTGATCTTTTAATTTTAATAAATTTCAAGTACTTTCAATTCCATATTATATGAAATTATTATACATTATAACATAATCTTTATTTTAGGTAAGTCACTAGCAAAGCACTCAAGTTGGGATCATGAAAAGATAAGGTGTGTTATACACACCTAGGTACACATTAGTTTCTTATAAAATAGTAATATAATTAATAGATTAAAGTGGGGAAATGTAGATTATATTTGTGGATTATATAACACCTCAGTCTTGTACACTTGGAAAAATTAGACCTTAGTTTCCACTCTCAATTTTTGACCTTTCCCACTTATTTAAGTCTCACATTTACTCTATCCTGTGCCCCCTAGCCTATCTCTTAGTTGAAATAGTCTTATATTCATGACCCAGGCCATCTATCTTTCCTATAATTATTAAAATTTATTTATCTTCCACCTTTACAAATTTTGATCATGTACATAATTTCCTACTACCTTGACACTAACATCTAGGATAGACACCTATGTTGATGTTCATGTCTTGACCCAATTAAAGTGTCTAGTTCCCTACAGTTATCTATTTTGAAAATTAAATGTATCTTTATGGTCATCCTAAGTTGCTTAATGTGAGTTACTTATCCAAATGGATTGATAAAATTACAACATTAATCCTCATTTATTCTTCACCTAGGAAAAACCTATCACAAACCAAGGCAACCTATCAAAAACATTCAATTAAGCACTTGATAAATTAATGCTTTCCTATTTTATCCTATTCTTATATTAGTCATATGAACAACACATACATAGGTTTTAAGTACTTAATGAAAATCCATAGATATATATTTTATAAGTTACAATCTAGGTCATTATTATACTTGTTTAGCACATATTGCATGATTCACACACAAGCCAATGCATAAGGGAAAATTACATCAATCTGAGGCCTTCTTCAAAGTATTGGATATGTAGGAAATGCTCAATAATAGAGGGGTGTTTTGGGTCAAATTGATACCATGTTCCCTTTAACCCATTTCCCAGAGGTCACTGTGAAGATGGAGAACTAGGGTTTTACAAATTTATGAGGAATGATAGTCCATTTCCTAGATATGAATACACCAAATCAAATTTCAAGTCAAACATAGAAGCATCCATATGGTAACCTCTTTTTTTGGTAGGTATTTTTTACATGACTCTTGCATCAAACCTAGATAGAAGCGTTAATGCGACCATCCTCAGATGGTTTTAGTGTTTAGAGCTCCAGATGCATAAGATCTAGAATCTATTGGTTGTTATAGAATCATATTCCATATTGATTTTTACATGTTTCATATCCATCTTTATGTTAACATCAAAACCAAATAATTATATTAGTTTTTTGTCATTTCCATGCATAGTTTAGTTTTACTTTATATATTTATCCTATTCTTAATTTTATAAATTTGTTATATGTTATTTCTGAGTTTAGCACCTAATTGACCTATTTTAGATCTTATTATCACCCTTATTCATTACCATTTCTATATGCTTAACCTTATCTATCCAACATAGTATCTTAATAAATTTTAGGGTTGAATAGGTAGTAAAGATAGCCTCAAGAACCCATTTATGACATAGTGTTACTTGCATAGACCAACTGAGCCTTTAGATGATGTAGTTCTCCCTCTTAGATGTGTATTTTTAATCATGGATTTAATAATAGTGTAGTCACATACATTAACATTTAATCTAAAATAATGAACTTATGATCATCTTTTTGACATATTTTTTTGTTATCTATCCTAGTCATTTTTGATAACTTTCATTGAATTTTCGTATGCTTACCCATCCTAAAAACACATAAAATCACTCTAAGACACACACACACACACACACACACACACACACACACACACACACACACACACACACACACACACACACACACACACACACACACACACACACACACACACAACACACACACACACACACACACACACACACACACACACACACACACACACACACACACACACACACACACACACACACACACACACACACACACACACAGCTTGGTCAACAACTTAGGTCCATAATAATATTAATCCATGCCCTTAGATTAGAGTTTTACACCTTTTAGAGAAGAGCATCTCATTTGGTTTATAATGCACCCCATTGTTGTCTAGATCCATATAAGGTGTCCTCCCACAAAATACTAACCATTATTTGACATTTAAAATCATGTAAATTTGAACCAATGAGTTTTAATAATCCCCACCAAAAGTAATTCATTTAATATCACTAATTAAAAATATTTCAAATCTACACAAAAAATCTAGAATTCTAACTGAACAATAAGATCAAATTCCATATTTCTACTAATTTTTATTATATACAACCCTAATATCCTTGTGTTAAATTTTAAATACATATTTAAGGTCACAATTCATTGTTGAAGCACTTAATCACACTAGCATTGCATCAACATCTAGAATATTACACCAATTTCACACATAACATGTTAGCATGGGAGAACTAAATGGACTTTGATCCCTTTTTGGATTATTTGTATGTAAGTGGTGATCAACATATATGGTGTTGATTTATTTCAAAAATTCAAATTCTAACCTATTTTTATTCCATGATTTGTATTGGCCTTATTTTCTATTAAGCTAGGGTTCTGAGTGGAGAAAATGTTTTATAGTGGTCACTGAAGTGAATAAATTTTTTTCATAGTTTATAGAACAATTATTTTAAGGTTTAAAATACCAATAAATATTATTACGATCATAAAAACCCTCGCTAATGACTACAACACAGCCATACCCTATTCGATCACAATGCTTATGTTTTCAAACTATGCCAACTCCTATTTATAGTTCATGCATAGTTAACACAGTTTCCATCTCTCTATCAGATCTTGAAATATTATTCATCTCATTTTTCAAACTAACTTGTATATTTATCTCTTTCACTTCCCATATTTAGTAAGTTTCTAGTTTTAAAAAAATCTAAATCAGGCGTGGCATTTGTTGTATATTTATAATAGTCTAATTTTGAACAATAATTTGTCTAAATTAGGGTAATGTATATCTTAGTTATAAATTTTTGATAGAACATAAGGTGAACCCTTATTATTTATCTAATATTTCAAGCCTTAATATTTTTTCTATGGTTTCCTTCTATTTCTTTCCATATTAGGGTTTAACATTCAATTCTAATTTTTCTATAATGTTCAAGTGTTTGATAACATTAATATGTATTTCATTTCATTTTCTCACCTTAGTCTTTGTAAAATTTAAAATTGATAAAAAAGAATCTCTTCCTCCTCATAACCCTCAAGAGGGTGATAATTATTTTCCATCTAATTAGTTCGATGATATCACTATTCTAAGGGGTAAGGTATCCCATACCATAATGACATAACAAGGTAACCACCATACCCTTACTCAAACCCCCCTTCCCCCCACCTACAACATATACTTTATATGGTGTTTGCATGTATATTAAATTTTAATTACCTAAATTTTGTGCTTGTGAATCCATTAAAGATCAAATCAACAATATGATAAAGATAATAGAATAATTTCAAAAGCAAAATTGGTATTTAAATTCAAATATCATATCATTGGTAAACTATCTTATATGTTCCAATAATCTATAATGTTCCAATGTAAATCATGCATTTGTATGTTCATATAGCAATTTTATGCATAATAAGAATTCAAATCAAGATTGGAAGATACACAAATATACATCTACAAATATCGATTCAAAAATTATGAAAATAATAATAATATTTCAAGTTATATTTTAATTGAAATTCTTAGAAACAAATTGATAAAACTACCTTCTCTACATCCTCTAATAAGATCAAAATACTATTGTGCATATCACATATTACATGGCCATCATACAAATAATTATTTGGTTTTGAATAAGAAAATATAAATTACAATTAATAGTGGTGATCCTATAATAGATACATGAATAAAAAACCCACTCACCTTATGAAAGCATATTCTAAAACCTATGTACAAAAACAACTAGTATTGAAATAAAAGGATAATTGATATGAAAAAAAATATTTGAAAATGAAAAACTATAGAAAGAACATGTTTAAAATGCACAATTAGATCAATAAAAGGTTCAAAAGGCACAATTAGAGAAATAAAATATACAAAAGGCACAATTAGAACACAAAATATTTAGAATGCAACATTAGAGTAAGCAATATTATGAAAGGAAGCAGATGAAAAATAGAAATTAAAAATGTAATAACTCAAAAATAAAAGGTTACAAAAGTTACAACAAGAAAAAGTGAAATTACTAAAAGAAAATTTAGTAATCAAATTTAAGATTTCCTAAAAAAAGAGGTTAGAAAACAATATACACTTGAAAAATATAATGTTTTAAATGTGGTTAAAATCACATAAATTAAAACTCTCTCCTCATATCAAGAGTCTTACACTATAGTTACTCATATATATTGCAAGTAATTTACATATGTAAAGGTTATGGATTATAAGGAAATCAATTTTTTTCTTTGTAATTTCTTATATATCTTGGAATAAAGAATTAACACTTTGATAAAATTAGTGAATTTATAACATGTATGAGATCAATTAAGTTAAGATTTTCATTTTATTTAAAAGAGTGTTACATTACTTTTCATTTTTTTCAAAATCAGGTCATACAATGGTGTGCTTGGAGGCTCATGGTTAACATCAATAGGAAATTTTCTGGATAAAAAATTGTTTCATATCATTTTATCATGAAGGCAAGGTCACATCATTTTTTAAATAAGTAACATTTTTAAATCAATAACATCATAAAGTAATCATCTCTTTCGTTATAGAAAAAATACAAGACGTGTTATATCAGTAAAGGCAAAAGACACATTACATATTATAGAGTATAAAATATAAATTACAATACCATAATTTGGGTCAGCTCATTATTCATATTGGTATTCAAAATAGTATAAGAGTGGCATACCAAAATTACTACATCGAGATGATGATGCTACATATTGTTATGATGTTAACGATATTGATCGCATAGAATATGAATATGGAAATGACACAAGGTGTACATAGAGGCATCATATTTATGACATATTGGATTTATATAATTATAATTCCTTATACATAGCATATTTTATATTCATACTATTATTCTAAAATTAAATAAAATCAAATATTCTAGAAAATACAAAAATAATGATCTATTCAGGCTTATGTTTAGTTCATTTACACTAATTAAATATGTGAAAAGTGTTTTCAATGAATTAAGGTTTTGAATGATTTATTGGACTTAAAATTGTCTTTGTTTCACTCTAAAATTGAAATTATGTATCAAAAAAACTATCCTATAATTACCAGCTATCAAATTAATTATGTTGTGAGTGACATTATTTATCAAAAAGTGTACTAAATAAATTCAAGATTGAAAAGATATGATTGATGGTATAAATTAAATAATAAAACATATAAAAAAACTCTCAATTTTAATTAATTCAGCACACTTATTTTGTGTGCAACTTTATTAAATAAATAAAGCTTAAAAGAAGCCTTTTAAAAGATAACTTGCATGACAAGATATTTCAAACAAATCATAAAGTAAAAACTAACTAAATAAATTTATTTGAAAAATAATTAATATATAATTATAATCACAAAATTATAAACTAGTAAAACTTAAATTTACTAAAGATAAACTCAAGAGACAACTAAGAGTACCACTAACACTAACCGATAGTTTTTATCTATTCTATAAGAAACCACTATCAATTGACTATTGCCAGATATAATTAGACAATGTGACATCCAAAATTACCTTAGAAAAATTGATTTAATTAAATACATTTTAATTTCACTTAAATAACACAAAAATTATACCCCACGACCGGGGAACACACACTTCATTTTCAAAAAATTATAATCCCTAGAAATAATTGTGAATTTACTAGTAGAATTATAAAACTTGTATGCTTTGATTTCATCACAATATCCTATGAAATTATAATAAAAAAACTTAGGATAAATTATATCACTCTTAAATTTACTTGTGGTGATTATAATACTACCATTTATTTCAACTCATATGGGTTTCCATCTCCTAATTGCTCTTAGATTTTGAATCAATCATCCAACTTGTTGAAATCATATTTGTAACTTGTCAGCTAATTTGAAAAACTTGAACTAAGAGAAAAAAATTATTTTATTCCTATATTTCAAAAAATCATGTGAAAAAATAATATATCCCTCTTGAAAATCACTTTTTAATCTTAAAAATCCTTCTCTTCCTTTCTTGATTGGCTTGAATTTTAACTATTAATATTCTACCTTCTGTTGTCACGTGTCTTAGTTTTTTGTAGTAATAACATGTATTTATTAGTCTTACCTTTGAATTTTGATTTAACTTTTACCTTTGAATTACTATTATTATCATCATCATCGTCATCATCATCATCATCATCATCATCATCATCTTTGGTATTTGAAAACCTTGCCTTTCTTTCAAGTTCTTAATCTATACCATGTTGAAGATATCTTATA
This sequence comes from Torreya grandis, assembly GCA_037957365.1. Taxonomy (NCBI): domain Eukaryota; kingdom Viridiplantae; phylum Streptophyta; class Pinopsida; order Cupressales; family Taxaceae; genus Torreya; species Torreya grandis. The sequence goes on along the minus strand of JARHVA010003516.1, from coordinate 657,465 downwards.
TATAATCTCATCTTGTCCTCATGAGACAATAGAGAATCCACTAACTCATCAAAACTTATAGTGTTCATGTATTTACACTCTTAAAAGAGTGATAAAAATATGCAACCATCTTTAGATTAAATATCTAAAAAATATTTCTTATTATAACATTATCTTGAATAGTTTCTACATAAACCCACAATCTATATACTAAATGATTTACCATTATGTAATACTCTCCAAGTCCTTCAAAATATAACATTCTGAAATTATCAAACTTCATTTTAATGGTTTATATATTTGTTTATCTTACCTTAATATATATGTTTTATGAATTATATAAGATATTTAATGCCTCATGATCATTATTTTATCATGTTATTCTCAAATAAATTATTGGGTATATGGCACTCAGATGATAGATGTAAGTTTGTGCATATCCCTTTTATTCATCCTTTTTTGTTATTTTCTAATATTGTGTTAAGGTATTCCAATATTGAGGTGGTGTGTACCATGGATAAAATTATCCCAAAATAATTTACACAATAATTATTTTTAATTAATCTCTCCAATACTCTCCCAAAATAATTTACACACAATAATTATTTTTAATTAATCTATATACTAAATGATTTACCATTATGTAATACTCTCCAACTCCTTCAAAATATAGAGTTCTAAAATTATCAAACTTCATTTTAATGGTTTATATATTTGTTTATCTTACCTTAATATATATTTTTTATGAATTATATAAGATATTTAATGCCTCATGATCATTATTTTATCATGGTATTCTCAAATAAATTATTGGGTATATGGCACTCAGAAGATAGATGAAAGTTTGTGCATATCCCTTTTATTCATCCTTTTTTGTTATTTCTACTATTGTGTTAAGGTATTCCAATATTGAGGTGGTGTGTACCATGGATAAAATTATCCCAAAATAATTTACACACAATAATTATTTTTAATTAATCTCTCCAATACTCAGATTTTTCATAATTAGAAACATGAACATTCATGGAATCATAATTCATTGAAGCCATTGTATCTTCTAAAAATTGCCTAAACAACTTTAATAACTTCGATTGAAAATGGATATGATACCAAATTAATGATTATAATTAATTTATTGAGTGAAAATAAAATTTATTTAAATTTAAAATTGAAACTATGTATCAACAAAACTATCCTTAAATTATTAGGTATCAAACTAATTGTGTTTTGAGCGAAATTATTGATCAAAAAGTGTAATGAATAGCTTAAAAATTAAAAATATGTGATTTTTAGTCTAAATTAATTTATAATTACAATAATATCAGAGATAAAATATATAAAAATATTATCAATTCTAACTAATTCATCACACTTATATTGTATGTAACTTTATTAAATAAATCTTTTATAAGATAACTTGCATGACAAGTTACATCAATAAAATATTCAAATAAAAGACTAAATTAAAAAAATTAATTGAAAACTAAGTAATATATAATTATAATTCTAAAATTAGACACTAATTCAACTTAAAGTATCTAAATATAATCTCAATAGATAACTACGAGTATGGCTAAAACTAACTGATAAATTTTTAGTTATCATATAAGAAACCACTAATAGTTGACTAAAAAATATATAATTAGACACAAGTGTCATAAAAAATTACATAAAAATAAAAATTTACTTAAAAACACTTTAATTTTATTTAAGTAACACTAAAATTTCACCCCACCACTGGGGAATTCATTTGAGTACTTAGATAGTGAACTAGAATTAACTAGTAGTTATAGCTATTTTTAAGGAAATCACTGGAAAGTGTCAAAAAGTGACCAAAAACCTAATTAAGTTCATAAATAAATTAAATTATCTTACAAAAAACATAAAAATCCAAAATATACTAATTCTAAAAATAGAGCTCAAGTTCCTAAATTCGTATAATATTCAACACTTAATTAAGATAGACTCGTAACTTATCATGCCTAATGGATCTAGACTAATAGAAGGTAAATCAACTAAAACCCATTGCATACTTATATCAGGGCATGAAAATTTAAATATGATAAATGTATTTAGAGGTTCACTTTTCACACAACATGAAAGGACAAGGTTCTAGAAGTGCCTTTAGGAGATCAATATAATGCAATAACCCTAAAAAAATCTTCTAATAATAATGGGATTAATTTAATATAATGTAAAAAAATCTTATAAAAATAATGAATGGGATGGTTAAAACAACACCAAAAAGGGTAAGGAACCATGGTAGGAAAATAAAGGCATAGGTTACCTAGGGTATAAAATGGCATGTTTGAATAACCCTATCACCACACTAAGATTAAGTGTAGATGAGATTATAAAAAGGAGTTATACATTCAAAATCATTGATTATCCAATATTTATCTACTCAATGAAAGAGATAAGTTTAGAAATAGTTATCTTAAATATAATGTATTAAGCCTCAATATCCCCCTTGGACAATCTTATTTGTCCATAGGTTTATTTTATTGTAAGGATCATAATAGTTAAAATTAGATCTAGGATAAAAGACTTCTTCTATTTGTATCCAAAATTCACAATACAAACTATTTCCCTCTAAGACAAGATCTATGTAATGGATTTTCCAAAATGTAGAATAAAGCAGAATTACAAGAAATAATTGTGTGAAAATGAATGTTCCTATCTATTATATTGAAATATGATGGTGAATGACATTAAATCCTTCCATAATTTTAGCCCACAATATCAACCTGCCTCTACATAACCTTAAACTTATTGTTTACCCTTGAACTAGGTCAGAATCAACCCACATAGTTCCAAAGTATATTTCATGACATTCAAAACTATGTCAACCTGAGGTGACCTAGTTATGTTTTAGAAAGAAGTAGGATAGACTATATCAACCCAAAGTTATATAGATATAAAATATAGGTCTTGTCATAGTTACGGGACATTAGAAAGAATATTTTTTAGGAGATCAAGTAAGTTGAGATTTTATAGTAGATAAAGTATAATAGATTTATACAAAAAGATTAATAAGAACTAATGGTATACCCACCCATTTTATGGTTCACCCTTTAAGGCATGCATTTAGAGAGATTAAAACTCAACATGTTGTTACAAATGAGAAAACATTAGTAAATGATAATGTTAAAAAATATTATGTTGATACATATGCCCCACTCAAAGATAGTCATGTGTCACTAGAGTCTAATATGGGATGGTGCTTCAGTAAATAACATAACATGCTAATGAAGCAAAAAAAATTATAATATAAAGAGTAATACAAGTGAATGTAAATTATTTTGTAAATATGTACCTTCACTTACCTTGTTGTTATGGAAAAGAGATTGCATGTGAAGTAGATGAGGAAAGGTGTCAAGTGTGTATAACAAGAGATGAGCATGAAAAATATGATAAAATTCAAACATATTTGCAAAACTATGGCGTTATTACTAAAACATTCTCTACTCTATCAAGATTATGAAGCTTAGTTTTATTTTTTTTAAAGAATGTATAGAAACAAAGTTCTGAGCAAAACATGGAATTTATTGGTAAATAATCAAAACTTGGAAATTTTGACATTTTACTATAAATGAATCAATTACTATTCATTTTAATATTTTATAAAATTGAATATCAAATCTATATGTATCCCATAAAGTGTAAAACCAAATAAAATAAGTCAAAAACACTGATTTCTTCAACAAACCCACCAATTATGATGACATATAAAATGATAAAAAAAAATAGAAACTAAAGGTCAAAACCATTTATTTTTAGATAAAAAATAGTAATTTTGGGGTGAAACCACTATTTAGGAGGGAAAAACCATTGATTTCTCCTAGCATGGAATTAACAAGTTTTTTGTGGAAAATAAGGTGGATTAAGCTAATTACTAGATTGATTCCTAAAATTAGAAGAATTAAGAGGGGATATAAGAGTTCATGGGGTGTGTAAGAGTCCCATTATGAATTTTATTATGTAAATCAAGAATCTAGAGAGGGTTAGTTCATTGTTAGTGATTAAAACATCAAAACAATTGCATGAACATCATACTCTAAGTCTAATCCCTAGGATTGAGAAAAATTAAACATACGATGAATCAAGTATAAATTAAAAAAATATGCATTATACCTTATTTTAATACTTATTTTCATTTTGGTTCGAAGAGTCTTGTGTTTGACTTGTATATGAGATATATTTGGAAATGTGGACACTATGTGTGGGTAGAATTTTGCCTTCTCTATTTTAGGTCTTAAAAATTGGATTGAGAATAAATGTGAGGATATAATTTTTTTTATAATAAGTTTATTTAAAGAGAGTTTGTATAAAATTTACAAAGGATGTTATATTTATTAAATTTTAGTTTGAATGTGAGCCATTGATCTAAGATCAAGATAATTGGTGGAGAGATAAAGTCCTCAAACTCATGATTACACAAGAAATAGTGTCTAACAGACTCCATTAAATAACTTTTTAGAGTGTGAAATTATTTTTTGAAGCAAAGTACAATTATTAGTCCTTCATAGTGTGTCATAGGCTATGCAAGGGAGAAGCGTGTCATCGGTTCTGTAATAGGAGTAATAATGCTTATAAGTGATCATTTACACTCCATTTCATTGACTTACCTCTAGGATGTGTGAGGAAATAAATAAATTTTGATTTACGAAAATAGGATAATTAAAAAAGATATGGAATTTACTATAAAAAAAATTTTAGGCTTGATCAATTGTGATTAATCAATAATTAGAAGAATGTGACACTTATAATGTTATTTGTACAATTAAATATTCATTTAACTATCTTGTGATAATAATTAAAAAGGGTCATTTTGTTTTAGTATTATCTCGATAATATTAATGTTATGATATGATCAATTTACCTAATTAGGGATGTGTTGTTGTGATTTCAAAATAAATAAACAATTATGTAGGTAAATTGGGTTAAATTGTGACTTTTAATTAAATTTTCTTGTGATTATAGAAAGCCATTATGACTAAAATTTAGACACATAAGTGGTTAAAATATAGTGCTTACACATAACACATCAATACCTCTAACTAGTAAGAAGTGTGATCAATAACCATTTACCATTCAGACTAACAATTTGTTCAATCTAAATAATTACAAAATAAACAATCACACAACCTATTCTAGATTATATTAACTTAATGGAAATTATTAGTAAGATATATAAATTTGGAATAAAAAATAACATTCATATAAACTTATAGAATATTCCTACAATTTTTAATCACTTACATTAATTGCCAAAATTTCTCCTATAATATAAATAGATACAAGACATGTTTGTATAATTCCTAGATGAGATCATCCTCATGACATATATAAATTATAAAATAAGATTATTTTCTCATGTAAGCTATTTTTTACAATAAATCAAGAATATTATCCTAATTCTTTGCTCATTCATATATTCATAAACACATTTATCCAAAAAATAACTCCAGTTGTCAGTCATGTAGTTTGGGTGGCACTAGTAGTCAAAACTATGTTGTAACTTGGCTGATGTGTATTTAAATTGATGGACTAAGAATAATATAAATATGGAGTGTCGATGCAGATAATACTTGAACTATTATATTTAATTAAGTACACAAAGTCACTACAAAATTTTTAACTACAATTCTTCCTAACTATACATGCAAAGGATTAAGGATAGAAGGTATAATCATCGTTACTGACCCTGTTAGAGTGTAGAATATTATGTACTTAGTAAAATATGACTTATTAGATCAAACTTGATCTTGTGAAAATGAATATCCCACCTGATTGGTCGACCATCCTTGTTTATTTAACCTTAGATACTCAATTACACATGTAAAATTGAGCTCAATGGATTTAAAATCAATGATATACCCTTTCAACAATATGTATATAATGTCCATCAAATTTATATGTATTTATATTGAGGAATTAAAATAATTACTTAATGATTTAGACTTACCTACCTTATCCTTAGACAAAATAATTAACTATATTACCTAGTAACTGCTACCAATAACTATTCTCTCAACTTTTGTTTCTAAACTATTGAAAGCAATTATCAACATGTTGTCAAAAAATGTTTAGTGAACACTTATTATTGTGGAATATATATACCAATTATGCACAACTACCAAGGATATAGACTTCATTTTTCTCATGGATAGTCATTTTCTCAACTAATTATTGGATTTTTTATACCATTCCATGAGTTAAGTTCTCTTGGTTTCACAAAATTATTGGTCAAAACAATGTCTATGAGTTTTAGTAATTTAAGGTGTTGATATTACTTATTTCCAGTTTATTTCTCAGTAAAATTTAGTTTAACATTCAAATTATTTACTTCCATGTAAAAATTCAACACATTATACCATTGTGACTGTGACTCACATCTACACTACCAAATAAAGCATATAATTTCATATCAGATTTTGGATCAACTATGAACATTGTCTACTATGTCTTTTAGGGGATCTATTTTTCTCTACCAAGGAACATTTTATTCATTATTCCTCATGTAGCATCTAACATTGAAATGGGGACTTCATGAATTTCATCCTTCTATTTAAGCTTCATTTTATATTTTTATTAAGGAGAATAATTGTTATTCCCTCACAAAGACCATAGGCTTCCATCTTGTAGTCATAATTATTTTCCTTGCCTTTTTAATCTTGTTTTATGCTACATCAAACTCCATATTTAGTCTTGGTTCCTTAGTAATCAACAAATCCTACCTAGATTAATGTTATTATTACATATTTTCTATCCATGCAAGAGTCTCTAAAAGAGTTTTGGGAGAGGTCTAAATGGTTTTGGATGAGGTGGTTTGCTATGGAATCATAGGTTGAGATAGAGATGGAGTACTATATTAAGGAGGTGGTAAGAGAGTGGAAGGAGATGAAGGGATTTAAAGATCTGACATGATCATGGATGGATGTGAATAAGCATGGTGAATAGGTTTAGGTAGTGAAGGGAAAGGTTGAATTGGCATCTTATATTTAGATATATTCATTTTAGGGCGTGTCCTGAAGACATATATAGTGAGGTCTAAATATTGTTTAATGAAAACAATTGTGGAATAAAGTGAGGTAACCTAAGTAATAGAAACATCCAAATTGGTGAGGATATCACATTTTTAAAAAAATGGTATGTGATAGTAGATATTCAAAACATGGAACAAAAACCATGGTACCTAAGTCAAGTAGAGGGAAAGATTGTTGCATAATGGTGGTCAGAGTTAGGCTCTTCAAATAATTTACATTAGAAGTATACATAATAGACCCAAAATTATTAGAATGAACATTAAAATTTAAAGGATCAATACTTGTAATACCTATCATATTTAGTGAATAAAATGAACCTAGAGTACTTATGGGAATTGGTGGAATTACTAGAAAATAAGAAGAAATGGAAACCTAGCTTGACCCTTGTTAATGAAATGTTAGAGTGACTATAGGTGGGTCAATTATAATAGTTCAAAAAACCATTGTAATATTATATGTAACATTTTATTATTCTTATTATTCACTCTATTCTAGAAAATTGTAAAGAGTATAAGTTGTACTAGAAAAATTAAAATGTAAGGGTACCTATTGAAAACATCTAATGATGGGTTTGACCTTGGATCCTCTCCACAACTAATCTCTAAACTTTTATCTTCTTCCCACTCATCTAGATATTACTTTGATTTTTCTTTATATGTTTTATCTAAATATTATAGGGAAGGATGGGGATACATTCTCACATGAGTTTTAACTAGAGGAGATGTAGTCATCTGTGAAGAAAGAGGAGAAGAATATTGAATTATGATTGGAAATTATAATGGTAAACTATTTTAGGAGGTGGAGTGAAAACAAATAAAGTTTTTGAGGGATCCTTATCTCAAAAAGTGGTTGATTTAATACATGTGGTATTGGGAAATTCTTGAGGATTTTTTTTCTCAATAATTCATCAGTATCTTCCTTTGTCTCTTCTAGTCCTTACATAACTTTATTATGTTCCTTTATTCTTGATCATTCCTAAAAACATCATTTCTTTATATATTTGGGTTATACTGTATCATCTAGGCAATTATCATGTACATTTAAATTTTTCTCATTTTTGTGTATATTTTAATTATCTTCATCAATAATGAAAATTGAGTCATAATTGTATTCATAATGACCATATTCCTACCTAAAATTATTAGGAAATTTATCCATATATTGTTTAAGACCATTCTAGGGTCATACCATTTGAATTTGGTCAATCCAAACTTGAATGATCCTCAGTGCTTTGATGTTTTAGGTAACAAGTCCAAATTATAAAACTATTATCTTCCAATTCTAGGAGGAATTTTATGATATTTATCCAACCTTGCCTTCAAGTTATCATCCAAATTGTTAGATAGTTATTAAGATATCTCTTGTTCAACTAAATTATCTATTACAAGCCTTGGTATCAAGAAAAGTGATACCAAGGTGACACAATCCTTATAATAGTGTGATGGTGATATAACTAATACCCCCCACTATTTTAAATAATATTTTTATTTAATATGACAACCTAGGAATAGGTTGTCCATTGATGGCTTTGTATATCATTGGCTATAATTTGTATGTAATTGCATGCATGTGATTATTGTATTTTTCAATGTCAAGATGTTCAAAATAATCACATATTATTTTCAAACATCCAAGATCAAAGGGATGAACATTGGTTAGGGTGAGAGTACCACATATATAATATATTACATATAAAATCATGTAAATATGGGCATTTGGATGGTCATACATGTGTTGCCTTTATGATTTCAAATTGAAAATTTTAATTACTCCTGATGGGGGAGTGATTTTACCCTTAAGGATTATAGACAATAATGGGCCCATACCTTTTCTACATGAGTTATTAATGGGCCCAATTTAGTATTTTATAAAATGCCTAGCCTGAATTAGGCAATTATGATTTTCTTCCTCAAGATTAATATATTTGGATTGAAGGCCCACTCTAGTAGGGTGATTCTAATGGTATTTTTATATAACCATTTTTAACTATTTTTTGTTTATATAAGTAATTTGGTGATGGTATCTTATATAAATTATTAAAATATAAACTTTATATATAGGGTGCAAGATGGACACTATTTTTATGTAAGTTATAACTTATACATGCATATTAGGTGAATAAATTCAAAACTAGGCCAATGTAAGGAAATACCTCTACTTTTACCACCACCTTAGGGAGTCTAACCTCCTTAATTACCAATAGGTCATAAAAATACTCCCTCTGGTCTAGGTAAAACTTATATTTATCTTTATTAGGGTACATATCTTTGACCTCCATGTAAATCACTATGTAGTGTTTGAATGGCCCAACTAGAGTGGTCTTGTCAAAATCTATATATTTTAATTCTCACCTAGTTCCAAAGTAGAACATTGAAGGTGTTAGATACTATTTTTCATACCTCTATGTTTGATTAATTACATATTTATATCGTAATTTTGGTTCTTTATATTTTTTTCCTATGGAGATCGAGGCAATAATTTTTAGCAAGTAGTTTGGAAAATGTAATTTTATTTGACCTAGGGACAATGGATATAGTCAATTTGATTTCCTTATTAATTCATTTCCTAAATTCTCTATTCATGAGAATTAATTACAAAATAACTATCATTGTTACGCATTTATAAATCTTGAATTTTAATTTGATGATGTCAAATTTTGTGGGTTATCATGACACATGGTTTTTTCACCATTTTAATTCCTTAGTCATCCTATATTTATTTTTTCTTATTCCCTTATAAATCTATCTCTACTCTATGGTATCTTTTTTTTACTACATATGTATCTCTGAAAGAGTGGAATATTATAGATTAGTCACTTTATTTTTTCTTTATTTCAAGAAATCTTGGGTACATCAATAAATGGGGCCACATGATGATTATAAGGGTCATGAAAAGTGGATTTTGATCTTCCAAAATGGACACATAGACAAATTAGGTTTTAAAAAGTTTTAATTGACCATACAAGGGAGGCCACATGGCACTCTATCATTGAACTTATTAAGTACATCACACCTTTTTTGTTCAATCTTATGCAGTAGGATGTTGACATGTTATGTGATATTGTGAAATAATATGGTCTATTGGTTTGTCCCCTTTTCTCTAACTCTAATGAACAAATGAGATTGTGATAATTATCATATTATCATTTACTCAGTTGGTCATTAGTTATTATAAAGATTTAATTCTAAACTAAAAGGTCTGATGTAATGAGATGAGGACATGTCACATGATATTCTATAGTCATTTGGTCCTATAAACTTATAAAACTATCTTAAAAATTAATCATGGTCATACAAGATGAGGACACCTAGCATGATATCTCATAGCCATTAATCCACATAAATTTTTATTCATGTCTTCCAAAAAAAACTAGGATCAAACAAGATGAGGCCACTTGGCATGATATCATGTAAGTCACTCAATAATAAAACCTTATAAACCTATCTTCCTAATAAACCCATGATCAAATGAGATGAGGACACATGTTATAACATCATTTAATCATGAGGATCATATCCTTATAGTATAAAAATCTCATGAAACCTAGGTGAATAAATGTCAATAATAAACCATTTATTAAAACTACCAATCTTGACAAATAATTGGCAAATTTGATTAATCCAAAAATATAATTGATAAATTCTAAAGTTAAGTTAACAATTTAATCCCAAGCCAAAATTTGAAAAAAAATTGCAACTAAAATATTTTGGACTTGAGCATGAAACAATTTAGGATTCATCCATATCTCAATAAGAACCACATATAATATTTTTAGCGTAAAATGTGTCCCTATTTTATTATTTTAAAATGGGGTATATTGGTCACAAAAAATGGTGATTTAATGGGTAGATACTCATGATTATTTAAAAATCTAAAATTTCTATTTTGAAAATCATTTTTGAACTATAAAATTCATAAGAATAAAATTAAAAACTATAGAGATGAAAGATACTCTACCATAATCATGTGACATAATAACCATTCTCAAAGATTCAAATAATGTGTGATTTTTTGAGGGTTCATTTCCTCTTGTTATGATATTTTTCACAATGATTAGACAAAATACAAGGCATCTATGCCATAATTTTATTTTCTATGTATTTTAACTTTGTTATTATATACAAGGATGTTAGGCATTGATCTAACATTATCCAATAATTCATACCCCTGGTAAAGAAAGATTTGATTCTAGTCTAAACATTGTTCTATTGTTAGAAAGTTATCCATAACATTGATAAAAATACTTGAATCACCCCTCTTTAATTTATTTTGAAAACTTATGGAACTGAGGTTGGAAACCACCACTGACTAGGTATATATGATCAAAATTAATTAAAAAAAAAAAAAAATTAGTCATATTCTATCTTTCTCAATATTTATTATCTCTCAAAAAAGATTAAAGCATGTAACTTTGTAATTGTTCTTTCAATATGAGAAACCTTTCTAAATTTTCATGAAAATATTAAAGCAAATTCTAAAAATATGATAAATTTATTTAATTTATATAAATTTTTTCCTTCAAATGTAATGCATGTCTTAATTTGGAGATCAACATATACTAGGAGTAAATTCATGAGGAACCTTGGGTGTGACTAATGGCTTTATAGATCAAATTGGAAATTTATATACAATTGGTTTGAATGACCTTATTTACTAACCTATAAATAATGAAATATATTTTAAAAAGTTAAAATATCTGATCTAGGAAAGCATAAAATATAATCTAAGAAAGAAAGAAAGAAATCTTATCTAGGAAAGTAGGAAATATAATCTAGGAAAGTATTAAATATAATCTAAAAAAGCAATAAATCTAATCTAATGCTACCAATAAATTATAACTAATATTCGTATAGACATACCTCTAATTAGAAAATCCATGAAATAATGTTTCAAGAATTGTTCATTTAGTGGAATCACCAATTCATTACCTTTTAAATATTTTAGTCAAAAATAATTGTTATCAAGAATTTAAAAGATATAATATGGCTTAATCCAAAGTGAGTGTAGTTATGATATCCATTATTATCATGTGGTTTCTCCCATATAAGGAGTAAATATAATATTCTAAAAATTTGATATTTAGTATTTTTCAAACCATCTCTTGATAATATCCTGATGTTTACTGAAGTTGTGTAGGGTTTATGTTTGTACATTTTCCATTTTGACAATATCAAACAATATAGATTGAATCATTTCATAGTATTCAATATACTCTTTCATGAATTAGTATGTTGTAAAATTGATATTAATGGGAAACATAGGTTATTTTACATATACTAATAAGAAAGGCGATTTCTTAACAACCTATTTGTGTCTTGTTTTGTTTACCCATAGTGCATATTTAAACAATAGATTAATTCCATTGGTTTTTATTTCTTTGACATAATTATGTAATCCACCAAGTTTTTACTTATAAATTCTGCCAATACATTTCCTTGTGTATTGTAATTAAAAGAAAACTTGACAATAATCTAGTGATTTTAGGTCCACTCAATGAAATATGTAGATTAAGAAGCTGGTCCATTTTCACATAGTAGGGATACCAGTGCCCACACTTAGTTAATATGATTTATTTAATAAATTTGATCACATATTAGGCTATGGAATTCTTGGTTTCAACTACTTTAATCCATATGGTATAGTAGTCTATGTATATCATATAAATATATACCTTGTTGAAAATTTGGGATTAATGACTCCCATGAAATATATGCCCCATTATGTGAAAATATGGCCTTCAATTAAAGGTTGAAAAGGAATTGCTATGTTTTCTTCTCTCTTTCCAAATACTTGACTTTTGACATAGTTTATAACATGGATGTTGACATCTTTATATATAGTGGGACAATAATAACTCATCCCAATTTTATTTTTTATAATAGCATTACCATAAGGATGTCCACTCCCAATCTTCTGATCAAAATTGTTGATAATATCTATAAATTATTCTTGATATACCAACCTCAAATAGATATATTTATAGTTTTTCAATTCAACACTCCATTCTTTATCATGTAATAAGCTAACTTGAGTATGAGTGCTCATATTTTTTCTCTATTCACTTAAGGAGAGCACATTACTATGAGTATATAGTTGATAATATGAACATACAATTCACCTCCAAATAATTTAGGATTATTGATATGTTTAGTAGATATAGACATATTAGTGTCTACCATTTTTTGGATAATACCCTACCCTCTCAGAATTTTAGTACATCTACTTTCAAGGTCAAATTCCTACAACTTGGCCATCCATTTACCCCTCCTCTCTCCTAATCAATTTTGACCAATCTTAGGATTGGGTTTTATCTACAGAAAAATTGCATATGTTTTACTCTATAGGATATAATGTCTAAACTTCTTCATAGCCTTGATCAAGACATAGATCTACTTGTCTATCATAGAATATTTGTTTTTTGCGTCTTTTAGATTAGTACTGATAAAGGCAATAAGATGTTTTTTCATCTACATTTTGTGTGAGTATTACTATTATAGTGTGTTCTAATGCAAATTAATACAAAAATAAATCCTATTTGAAATCTACGTTGATCAAAACTAGAGCTTGAGAAACGGTAGTATTGACATCCTTGAATGATTTCTTTCCCTTTATTTTACATTCTATTTTTCATTTTGACTCAACATATAATTTAACATATTGAGAATATATGTAAATCCTGAGATAATTTTTCAAATAAATTTTATTCTTACAAATAAAGACTCAATCTCTTTCTTTCTCTTTAAATAGGAAATTTTTGAGATGGCCTAGACTCTCTCTAGATAAATGGAAAATTTTTCCTTTATGATAACATGAGACAAGCATTTACCTTTAGTGACCCCAAAAATATTCATCTTTTGGTTTAAATATATTGTAGATCTTCAACATCTATCAAATACTCTTTGTAAATGGTTCACATGATCAGTTTTGTCATTGGAAAATATAGTTAAAATTATCCATGTAGATGATAATGCATTTTCCAATAAGACCTTGAAAACTAAACTCCATGGCCCACTTTAAATTAGTGCCTACAATGATTAATCTAAATTTCCTTCTTTTATATAAAGAATTTACCAACTTGGTAATGAAGGTGGTCTTCACTCTTTCATGCATTTATACCAATACCTAGCTATAACTTGAGAAACCATCTATAAAGGACATAATATCTAATCCAATGACTATATAAAGTAATTCATCTAGGGAAGGAAAGGGATAATTATCCTTTTATGAATCTTAGTTGAGGTTTCTAAAATCCACACATAATATGGTTTCCCCATTTTCATTTCACATAGAAACTAGGTTGGGCACCCCTATAGAATTCCTTATGGGAAATATAGTTTTGGCCTCTAGAAATTTATGGACTTATTTATGAATAAGGTACTCTAGGATAGGATTAATTGGTCTCTATTTATACCTAAAATGTTTATGCTCTTATTTTAGTGGTATAGTGTGTGTGATGAATCTAGAATAAAAAATTCTTAGGTCCTCATTAGTCCAAGTGATCAAATCTTTATATTATATTAATAACTTTATCAACATTTTCCTCTCATTTTATGTATATCTCAGTATGATATTAAATATTTAGGGGTACTAAATTATTTTTAAATTTAAAATGGTAATTTCATATTCATTGATATTAGGTTATTTATATTTATTTACTTAATGGTCCATTCCAAATCCTCATTCAAAGGAGACCATTCCATTAGGTATCTTGGTTTATTTGAAAGAAATTTATGGACTTATTTATGAATAAGGTACTCTAGGATAGGATTAATTGGTCTCTATTGATACCTAAAATGTTTATGCTCCTATTTTAGTGGTATAGTGTGTGTGATGAATCTAGAATTAAAAATTATTAGGTCCTCATAAGTTCAAGTGATCAAATCTCTGTATTCTATTAATAACTTTATCAACATTTTCCTCTCATTTTATGTATAACTCAGTCTGATATTAAATATTTAGGGGTACTAAATTATTTTTAAATTTAAAATGGTAATTTCATATTCATTGATATTAGGTTATTTATATTTATTTACTTAATGGTCCATTCCAAATCCTCATTCAAAGGAGACCATTCCATTAGGTATCTTGGTTTATTTGAATTGGAGGATACCATCATTTTCATTATCTTCATGATTCATTAGATTAAAATCCTTTTCATTAATAATATATGACTCAAAGACACCATAATTAACCATTAATTAATTGATCTATTAGTAATCACAAAACACTTGAAAGTGATAAATATTGTCTTGAAATAAAGGGCATGTTACTAATTCTATAACTCATTTTGCATTTTATTATTGGAGTTGGATCATATTGGCTGCGAAAGTAGCTAAAGAATAAATTATTTAATTATTCTCCCTAGGAACTAATTTTATATTAAAAGCCTCAAATGATTCAATTAGTTCTCAATATTTATGTTTATACTTATTGATATGTGTGTGTTTACACTATAATTGACTCCTAGTTTGGTTAACAACATCTCTAAGTTTCCAAACATAAAAAACTACCTAAGATTATGTTTTAGTTCTAATTAGAGCTCGAAGATTAGAGATTCATATTATGCATAGTTATTAGTCAATGGAAATTTTAGTCTAAAATCAACAATTTACTATTTCACCTTATGATTAGTTAGTCTTATGCCTAATCCATAACCTTTCTTGGACAAATCACCATTAAAATATAAGGTCCATCAATATGGTGGACCTTCAAGTTATAATTCACATTTTTAGACTTAGTTGTGAAGCTATAAATGCATACATGTGATGAGTAAAATTTTATTATATCATTTTTGGCATTATTATATTTGATATTATTCTTAATTTTTGGTTCTATAACAACCTTAATCTTATTAGTTAATCCTTACTAGGGCATCCACACATGTGAAAAATATGTTCCCATTTATCCATTCAATGTTTTTGACTAGTCCTTGATTAGGAATAAAATATAATACTTAGTGATTTTGAGTAATAGGATGTCAATATACTAATGGATACATGGTGTAGAGGTAAGCTTCATGTGAAGATTCAAAAATCCTATAGAAATTGGGACTGAAGATTTTTCTAGCTATAGGACTACTATTTTGTACTTTTCTAGGGTCAACCCTAGTCTTTTAAATATCCCCATGGGAATTACATTGGCTTATGCATATAATTTGATTAATAAATTGTGCACACTTATCAGAAATATTATGATAATAAAAAAAAGGATGGGTACCTAAAAATTATTTTTGTCTACAACCATATTTGCCTATGTATCTTTTGATTTCTTATTGGACTATTTACTAGTAAAATATTTAATTGAATATCTCTTTGTTTTATTATTTGTGATAGTTCATGAAGAGTGATGTTATCCTTAATTTTATTAATATCCTCAACTATACTATATCCACCCTTGGTATTTGGATGAGATTTACATTGACGATCATTCCCTCTAGGAGGAGGTTGTATTATTGTTAACATTTGGATCAAGGGAAGTGGTTGCACTATTATTTAGAGGTGTAAAAGTAATGGTAGGATATTGATTTCTTTTTATTAGAATGGAATTTTTCCTCTTAAATTATTGAAAAGTGTGAATTTTATGTGTTATTTTATATCTCATTTTCATCATCAATAAGGAATATAAAATCATAGGTCTCAAATATCTTGGATATATTGGGAGTTTTAGAGGAACTAGATATATATATGAATCAAGTTGATTTGGGATGACCTCATATCTTTTCATCTCCTTTGGAAATATTTCAAGGGTGGTGATTAATTTTATATTATCTAGTTTGCCATGCTAGGCAATGTTATGGGCCCTATAGCATTTAGGTGAGGCTACCTCACAAATAAACATCTCAACCAATATATTAGGCTAAGGGTCTAAATTATTTTATAATATGTTTAATGTTCTATTATATCTCTAGAAATAAAATTTCATATTAACTAATTCTCCTATAGTGTTTCCCTATGTTTTTATGCATGTTTAGGAGCTCATTGTTAAATTTATGTATCATGTGTTGGATGGAATTTAATTAACTTTTGGTGGGATTAAGTTTGGCCCTTATGTAGTGGAGGTATTGTCTGGGACTAAGAATTGATTTAGAAAACCTAGGTTCAGACTTAGTGTAACATGACTTAGATGAAATTAATTAAAAACCTAGTTCTGATTTTTCACTATGATGTTATGGTTGGTTTTTGGAATAGGAGTTAGGACTAGTAAATTCAGATCAATATTGGGTATGTAATGCAATTAAGGATTTAAATTCCTATCAATGCTAATAGGTTTAGCATATACACTTTCTACGTTATTAATGTTCAAATCTCTATGTAAGTTTATTAAATTCATAATATCTAAGGCATTTTTATGTATTTTGAGTGTTAATGAAAAATTATGTATATAGGTAGTGGCCACATAGTTGTAACTATTTTATAATATTGTGTTGAAGCATATAATTGGTTCATTGGGTTCCCTTATCATGTTAGAGAAATGTTTGTATATCATGCATAAATTAGGAACTTATCCACACTGTGCCATAAATGTGTTTTGACACTAAGCCCATGATGTGATTAGACTCTTTGGAAGGTTAATAAACCATTCATATGCAACATATTATTGTGTCAATATGAATACCATGAATGCAACATTTTCATGAACTATATTCAGCAACCCTAAGGAAATATTGAAAGCTTTCATGTGTTCTTATATAATTTCCCCCTAGAAAGATAGAATGAAGGTGGGTTCCTTAAAAGATAATAGATGAAATGAACCACAATGATGGATGAACCATCTAACTAGGCCATAGTAAATTTTTGAGGTTAGTTCTCTTGGGTTACTAAATTTTGTTACAAAAATACTCTCCTAGGGACATCCCTATCTGATATGGGTTTTCAAAAAACTTGCTATTAATAATAAACCAAAATCATAATTATCACTTGTTAACCTTACTTGAGGAGCTAGTGTACACAACTCAATTGAATATTTAACAATCAAAGATTTTAGGACCTCCTTATAAAAACAAATAAAACTTGTTGATGTAGATTTTATGCACATCAAGGGTTCTAATGGGAAGGTCTGTGACATTTTAGGATAGGTGAGATATTTCAATCTAATTCATGGGTTGTGTGTATCACTTTAATAATAACCACTTGGTTGAATAATTGTGAGTGTAGAGGCTATAAACTATAAATGGTTTGAGTATGACACAAGTCTAAAATATATTTGAGGTGGATGGGTGTCTCTAAATTAAGATGGAGTTGATAAAAATAATGAAAAAATGATGGAAATATATGGTATAAAAAAAGGAATCTATGGATTAATTATGAAATAAACATTTCCATGCTAACTTCTTATATCCTAGGTTGTGTAAATGCCCAAGAACGAGTACCTACTTCAAATTTTATTAGCATAGTTGACATCCAGACACATTTAATTATAAAAGTAATTAATTTTTAGTATACTCAATAATCAGCATCATAGATATGGTTTTAACTAGTCTACATATCACATCCCTACCTCTAGCTAGTAATACCTATGATTATTACCAATGAGCATTAAAATTAAAACTTTATTTTATACAAATAATTTTAGAACAAACAACCACATAGCCTATCATATATTATATTAACTTAATGGAAATTCTTAGTAAGTCAAAAAAATTAGAGGATAAAATCACAAAACAATCCAAAAAACTTTCTTGGCTTGAATTAATTTAAAAAATAATAGATACAAGACATGTTTATACAATTCTTGGATGAGATCATCCTAAGAGCTTATCTAAATTATAAAATAAGACTAGATGGTCCTATAAAATCTACATGTTTTACAATAATTCAAATAATTTGGTCTTAGTTTTTTACTCATGCACAAATTAATAAATAATTTTATCTAAAAATGGATTCCATTTTTTTATCACATGGTCTTAATGGTCCTGGTAGTCAAAATTGTGTTGGAACTTGACTTATTTCTATTTGAAGATGATGGATTCAAAATAATATAAATAAGGGGATGTATATAATGTATACATTATTATCATGACTAAAGTAAATGAAATAATTAATATAGTTATAAATATAATTGGTCTTGACTATACATACAAAGGATTAGGGATAGAAAGTATGATCACCATTCCTAGGCCTACGGGAGTGAAAACTATTGCGTACTTAGAGGAATTGATTGAAAAATATTGATATTATGTAGATGAAGCTCCCACCTAAGTGGTTTATCATTCTTGTTGATTTAACATTTCATACTCAGCTACACATGCTAAAAAATCTAGTTAAATGGATTGAAAATTAATGACAGACCTTTTAAACAATTTGGGGATTTTATCCATCAAATTTATAAGTAGTTTAATTGAGGCCTTGAAAGAGGTAATTATTTCTTGGAAGTATGCTACCTTATTTTAGACTCTAAATATGAATTATATATATGTCCTATATACTTTAAAAATATAGATCAAGTCTTTACCCTTTAGCTCTTTGCCCTTCCCACTACTGTAAGGTTTGTATTCACTATCCCTTTGTGTCAAATTTACTATCTCTTAGTCTAACCAGTGTTATTATGATAATCATGAATTATATATTATACAAAATGATACAAACATTGTCATTATCCTTATCTACATGTTTTTTACCTATACTTATTTTATATATTCTCAGACACTTGCATCCCAAATAGATGCCTATGACAACACAAGTGTCCCTTTTCAAACTAAGTGTCTAGAGCCCAAAATTCATCTAATGTGTAGATAAAATGTATCATTAAATTCATATTGAGTGAGATATATTTAAAAAAGGTATTGGTATATATAAAATATCAACCCTAATTTATTCTTCACCTAGAAAAACCATACCTCTCACATACATAACATTAAAATAAATATCAATCAATCATTCATTTGAGTAGAACTTCCATACTATTTCATATTTACATACTAGTCATAAGGTCAGTCTATTTATAGGTTTTAAACACCATGAGATATATTTTATGAGTTACAAGTTAGATCATTACATGAACTTAATTATTATATAGTTTACCCTTATATACACACAAGACAACATGTAGGGGAGAAATACATAATTCTGATGCCCTCTACAAAGTATTGGATATGTAGGCCATTCCAATTGATAGATCGGTACTCAGGGTAGCTCACCATCAAGTTCCCACTAACTAATTTTTCCTGTAGTCACTCCAAAGATAAAGAATCTAGGGTTTTGATCAATTGTTAAGGAGTGATAACCTATGTTAAACATCTAAAGACACTAGATGATAGGTAATAAAACCCCTAGAAAAAAGCAATTGGTAGATATAGAAAATAGTTTATATTTTGGGAGGGAAACTAATGCTAAAAGGTAGACACTAACATTTATGTAAGTTTTCCCATCTACTAGAAGTGTTTGATGAAGAAAACTAATCAAAATCTTGAACGAATAGAACATAGAGGTGGGTTGAAAGATTAGGAGGGATCTATGAAATATTAAAATTCAAGAATAAAGTAGAAAACAAGATATTCTCTCTCTTACCCCTTAATTACGTAAATGTACAATAATATATATATATATATATGTACGTATGTATGTATGTATGTATGTATGTATGTATGTATGTATTTATATATATATATATATATAAATACATACATACATACATACATATATATATATATATATATATATATATATTACACATGCTTAAATGAATCTATTTTAAAAATATCTTATTACATTACCTAGATCCAAATATTATCAGATTGCATTCAAATCATTCTATTATCTTAGGTTTTTTGTGTATAAATCCCATATAGCATAAAACTCTAGTGAAATCATCCTCTACTCTTATTTGAACCAAACCCTATATTTCATTTAGGGTTTCTCCTAGTATAGAAACTCATTTTTAGATTATTGTGTTCATTTTCCAAAATTAATTTATTGCATGGGCATAGCTTAATTAATGCTTTCTTAAATGTTTTCCATAGTTATTGTTATTCTCATATTTGTGATTGCATCCAAATTTTTAGCCTTCCTCACCATGTTTATCTCTACTAAAAAATATATAAAAACCCAATTTTTTTATCATTGGTTTAATCTTCCGAATGACTAATTTATTTTCACATGAGGATCTCATGTCATTTAAGAAAAGTGCTCAATCTTACTCCTTTGCTTATAACTATGCTAACTAAAAATAATGATGATGAAAATGTAAGTCTAAATGAATATGTTGACAATAATATCATGATTTCATATGGTTATGAATGTGATTAAACCCATTTTTAATGTAAATATAAGTAGGATACTTCTCCTATTTCTCCTATTTCTCCTATTTCCAATAGTGAAAGGCCTAAAAAGTTAAAAATGATCAATTTTGTTAGTGCATCACATAAAGACAATCCAATAAACATGCAATAAATTATCAATTATGATGTTAAAAATAATAATGTTTCATGAAAAAAATATCAATATGAACATAAAATTGAATGCTTCTATTACCTTTCAAATATTGAAAATTATGAAGAAAGTGAGTGTGTGCCTTGTTTCCAAAGTAATGACAATGTGGAAAATATTTTTAGTTACTTAGGTCTCTAAAATGCAACCAATTAAATTAATTCTATCTATATACATCTTAATGATACAACTGCATGCATTACTTATCTTCATATTATTTAAGATTGGAAATATGAAAATGATATTACTAGCCAAATTAGTGTAGATATGTTCTTCTACTTGTATTCCAATTCAATATAAACAAAAAATAATATTTTATAAAGTTCCTAATGAAATAATTTCCAAATCTAATTATCAATAATGGAACTCAAGATTAAAATTCTATCTATGATAATGTCTCTTTATCATATAACAATGACGTACCTAAAGTAGATAGTGATATTTAACATTCTATCCCATTTTATTTTGAGCTAAATGATAATTAAACATTCATATTTACTTCCTATGATAATATTTCAATAAAAAAGGAGGACATTCCTCTTTCTCCATATTTTACATTTCCATTAAAATTCATGTTCTAATTATAGATGAAAATAATGCAATTACATCTTCTATCCCTCTTTTATGTAATAACAATCCAAGTACTCAAGCTCTTTCGAATAATTATTTCATTAACCTTCATGATATACAAAATGATATAAAGCTCTCTATTTAATTATCATACAAAGTGGATATCCTTTTACCTAATTCTTATAAACCATATGATGATCCTATCCTATGGATGGTACATTACAAACTCTAAAAAATTATTCAACCTCTTTACTCAAATCTCCTATTAATATTATATCTCTAATGATTACCATGGGAATTATTAAACAACAAATGACTATTCTTAAGTTTCAATTATCCTCTAAAGATGTTAGTTTTATTGATAATACCTTAGAGGACCAACCCCTAACCTCTAACTAGAATTTTTTTTATTATCCATATCCTTCCACCTTTATCATGCCTATGTTGTCTTCCTTTCATGGTAAAGGAGATGATGAAAATAGTTTTAAATAATATAGAAACTGATTTGAAAATTGGGCTAAAGATGGATGTTTGTTATTAAAATATTTCCATAGAAGTTTATCTCAAGAGGCTCTTGATTGGTTTTATACACTGCCAAATGAAATTTTATCAACCTTTAATAAAATTGAATGTTATCCTTAACTAAAATCTATAAAAATATAGTACCCAAGCTTCCATCATTACATTAGTATCCATTAACTCAAAATGAATATGAATACATTTAAGACTATATAATCAAATTTAAGGATATCTTGGTTTTCTTAAAATATAACATCTTAGAATTGAAAGTACAATTCATATTTAGTATGGGCCTTCTTTCTCCACTTAGAGAAATACAATTTCATAATATATGATTCATTTCATTTTATATTTTATATTGGGATGTGCATAAATATTCATGTGCTTTGACAAATACCAAACAAGAATTACCTATTTCCCCACCAAATGGAAAACATGTGACAAATAATTTTTCCAAAGTAAGAAACCATGAAAGGTCAATACCCACTTCAAATGTGTTATCAAAAATAAACAATACCTACCTATAAATACGCAATAATTTTTTGACATAGAGGAAAATATTACACCTATTGAGTACCTCCTACAATCAAACCATATGCATATACTAAAGGAAAACCATTAAAATTTTATTGGTTACAAGATATAAAACATGATATATTACATTTAGTAGTGGAAAAATGGATGATAAATGTTCTTCCTAATTACTACTATCCACCACACAAATTTGGATAGGTAAAAGGAAAACCCCTTTGCACATACCATGTTATTAATAAACATAAAGATAATTATTTGTTTTATCTCAATAAAAAACTTAAATAGATTACATATCATAGGGTCATTACCTTTAACAAAGACACATCAAGGTATCTTTCCCATACTTATACTAGAGGTTATACTAAGAGGGTTCATATTGGAACACAACTAGATACTAAAAGGGGGGTGAATCAATATATCAACTAAAACTAGTCCTCTAAATACTTATAATACTTATTAAAAGATATATATAGATAAAATAAAAAATGAAAATATCACACACACACAATACACATGACACCACATGTATACATGGAAAACCTATTAGGAAAAACCATAGTGAGAATAACTGCTAGAATATACTATTTTAATCTAGCCTCACAGTCAAAACCTTATTGGTTACACATTGAAGGGAACCAATCATAAGGACACACTAATCCATTTATTTAAGAGCACCAAATCTAAGGAATCACCAACTCCCTAATATTAGAACCAACCTAGCTTATTTGATGGCACCAACGTATCAAATTATTTTATGGAACTATAACTCTAGATTACATCATTAATTAATAAATGAATCCAATCCTTATATTTTCTAATATAGGTCTAATTTTTAAATGATCATACTCTACATGTAATATATTTATGCCTTTCTTCATTTGCCCTTCTATCTCTATGTCTAGATATGTCTCTATTCGACACACTTCATTTCTCTTTCACTCTACTCCTCTGTGTCTCTA
This sequence comes from Torreya grandis, assembly GCA_037957365.1. Classification (NCBI taxonomy): domain Eukaryota; kingdom Viridiplantae; phylum Streptophyta; class Pinopsida; order Cupressales; family Taxaceae; genus Torreya; species Torreya grandis. The sequence continues at coordinate 633,432 of JARHVA010003516.1, read as the reverse complement.
TATTTTATGTTTGACACAATTCAATCATTATAACAACTTTTGCATGTCTTATATGTCATGTATATAAGAAACTAATCTAGGGTTCTATATCATCTCTATGTTCACACTTCTTTACTAATATATCACACTTTGTTCTAGAATCAATTCATTATTACTTGAACTAAAAGTTTCCTACATCTTATGTTCATGCATAACCATCATTATTCCTAGTATCATTACCATCTATAGAATTTATTAGACTCTATTTTTTATGCACATGCACATTTACATAAATTTGATTGGTTAGATAGATTAATATCATTGTATTTATCATGATTTATGGCTTACTTACATGGTCCTATGTCTAACCATTAGATTAAACATATCTTTAAATATCAATCATTGATCTTGAATTTGGTGTCATGTGATAATGGTGTTTATTAAAATTGTTCAACTTTAAAATGCATCCATTTGAATGATCTCTAGTAGGCTCACACTCTCCATTGGATCCTAGTACACTTTCAAACTTTAATTGTTTAAACTTTAAAACATGTCCATTGATCTTTATAATCCGAGCTTCCACATGCCATTAGATCTCCAAAGATGCATGATATTTACTTCTATATAACCATTAAATTTTGATCTCCTTATCCTATCTTGTTGGTTCTTGAGTCTTTGTATTTCTTACACTCTATTTATCTTCCCAAATTTGTTCGATCTTTAACTCACCACTGTATCATTAAACCTTCAGCACTTTATACCATTAAATCTACTCAGTCTATTGGATCTCATTTTCATGATCACCCACTCATAATTATATCTTTTGACAAGCTTGATCATTAACTCAGAGAAGCTTACACTCATTGGTTTTTTGTTTGATTTGCTCCATAAATGTGACACTTATCACTAGCACATTTATTCAGAGGAGCCTTTGACAATTTGAATTTCCTATGCTTCATTGAATCTTTAGTGTATGATTAAGTGTTATCCATTGATCAATATGGGATAAATATAAATTCTAATACTTAGGAAATATTAATTCATTTGAACCATTAATTATTTTGTCGAAAGGGCTAGTTTTACAATGATGATAAAGGCTTAAGTTAAAACTTAATATACCAAGTCTAGGATATATCTAAACAATAAAAAAATAGAAAATTCTATGAATGGCATGAATTAAATCCTTAGAGTTTAACTAACAAAACCTCTTTTCTATCAAATAAAATATAATTCAATTTTGAGCTCATTCCTTCTCATTTGAACCTATGGACCATATGTCTAAAATGCCCATGAAAAACCCATAATAAATATTTTATCTATTTCCTTTAGAAATTCCCATAAATTATCCTTATAAAAGCATGAGAAATTTATAGGATGTTGTGTAGATTTTACTAAATATGGGGATAGTTCAATATTCCTAGAAGGCTAACTTTTCACCTACATAACTCATGTTGTGCTTAGTTACATGACCTAAAATTTAGCACATAAGATCCTATTACATAGGATATTTCATCCATATATCCAATTATTATTAAAACCTTCATATGTACAAGATATAGAATCATCAAAGTGCCTACTTAGTTTTATCTTGAAACCTAAAAATGTGATGAAGTGTTTGAAAACACTATCAAAATGCCTAGGAACTCAACTTTACTCAATTATATCTTTTATCACACTACATTTTGACCTAGGATTCAACACATATAAACTAGGCAAAAAATGAACAAACCCATATGATCATTTTGTCCTCCAACCTCTATATGTTCTAATTTTGACCTCATCAATATGCTTACTTGGATATATTTATCCCTTTTACAAATTTGACTCAGTATAGAAATTTAGTGAGTTTTGTCTAAGTAGCCAACTTTCCATCCCCATATCTTGTACTATGATTTATTACATGACTTCAAATCTAGCACATAACAACTAAGGACTAATTTTATCACAACCATATGACCATCTCCCTTAGAATAATCCACATGTGGCAATGGTGACATGAACAAAATGCCTTCTCAAATTTTCTTGTCATAGAGCCAAAATGTCTAGATGATCAATATGAAGAACCAGATTAATTACACGCATTCACATTGTCACTCCAATTATCCTTGACCTCTAATATGATATTTTACACATCTTCTAATCACCATATTCAGCCTTGAGCATCAATGACATCCATAATTCCAGTTATCTCCCTTTTGACATCAATGATAATCATATTTCCAACAATCTCACCCTTTGTCATTATTAACAAACTAAGCTCTGTGATCTACTATTTCATTCCTTATCTATCATTACTTGCATTGGCTTATGATTGGTATGAACTAAAGGTATCCATAATAAAATTGTTCCTCCTTAGGCAATGACACATTTCCCTAATATTCAACTTTGACATTTACTCTGCTTCTTCTTTGACATTTACACTTTTACTCCAAACATTTATAGAGAGCATTTTGCTCTTCTTATCCCCCTTTGACATCAATGTCAAAAGACTCTTTCTAACTATTTGTCAAAAATTTTCTCCCCCTTTATTAGATAAAGGAGTTTGTCCAAGAATATATAATCATCAACCTATAATAACTTTGTAAAAGTATGCATACCTGAGTTACCTTTTCTTTCTTCTAGGGATTAACAAAGCTTCTATGAGTCTCCCCTAGAATCATGCCCTATCACTAAGATATAGTGATGTGATGTGATGTAGGAGACACCACTCCCAACTTTTTTATTAGATATTAAAATTGTTCTTTGTGAAGAGGTTTGTTGAATATGTTTACAATTTGATCCTTACTTGACACATATTCTATTATGACCTCTTGATCTGCAACCCTCTTTCTTAATAAGTGATACTTGATTGAGATGTTATTAGTTATAGAATGCATCATTGTATTATTTTATATATTAATAGAACTTAAATTATCTCAAAGAATAGAGATAGGTGACTTGTACTCTACGTTGATGTATTTGAGTGTTTGCTTGATCCACAAGACTTGAGTGCAACATGCCACTATTGCCACATACTTTGTTTCTACCATAGAAAGAGTCATTGACTCTTGATTTTTTCTTAGTGATGAAACAATTCTATTTTCAAGGAAAAATGCACCACCACTAGTGCTTCTTCTATCATCCATACTTCTTGCTAAATCAACATTTGTATATGTTGTCAAAGTGAAATATTCATGTGTAGTAAATCATAGGCCATAGTCAATTGTGCTCTTGATGTATCTAAAGATCCTTTTAATTGCATTGACATGTGATTATTTTATAGTATCTTAAAATCTAGAAACCATGCACACTTATTATATGATATCTGGTCTTGATGACATTAGGTATAATAACATATCTATCATTGATTCTTGCATAGTTTTATTTGCATCAAGAGACTCATCCTCTTTGCTTAACTTGCATCCATTTATCATGGGAATACTAACTAGTTTGATATCATTCAATCCAAACTTCTTGAGAATTTCCTTTGCATACTTGGTTTGGGATATGAATATCCCTTCATCAATTTCAGTTATTTTTAAACCAAGGAAAAAATAAATTTCTCCAAGCATAGACATCCCAAACTCACTTTACATTTTTATAGCAAATTATTTTCACATTTTTTTTATTAATACTACAAAAGATGATTTCATTTACATAAACAATAACAATCAACATATGTTGACCTTCTTATTTGAAGTATATATTGATGTCTACACATCCTTTATTGAAACCTTATTGTTGAAAGCACTGGTCCAATCTTGAATACCATGATCTAGGTGCCTATTCTAGACCATACAAAGCTTTCTTCAATATCCATACATAATCTTCTTACTCTGACAAATCAAAATCTTCAATTTTTTCTATGTAGAATTCCTCTTCTAGGTTCACATTCAAGAAAGTAGATTTAACATCCATTTGATAGACTTTGAATTTGTGGTAACTAAAGAATGCTAGAAACATTGTTATAGCTTCCAATCTAAAAATTGGAGAAAATTTTTCCTCAAAATCTATGTCCTCAACCTGTGCATATCCTTTGCACACCAATCTTGCTCTATTTCCTATAATAGCTCCATCCTCATTGAGATTGTTTCTAAATAGCCACTTTGTACCTATCACATTCTTGTTTCAAGGTATTGAGACTAATTTCCAATTTTTGTTCTTTTCAATTTGGCTCAATTCTTCTTCCATGGATTTTAGAAAATTCTCATCCTTGTTGACTTTAACATATCTCTTAATATTAATTTAATACATTAAAGTAAAACTTACTTCCTCCTTTTTCATCATAGCTCTTCTCCTTGTTTGAACTCTTTCATTTTTAAAAAGAAAATTATTTTCTTTTTAGGATGATCCTTTTGAATAAATCTTGGAGCTGCCTTTTCATTAATTTCCTTAGCCTCTTCATTATTTTCCTTGTTAGGTTCAACATGTTTCAATCCTTCTTCAACCTTGACATTGATGATCTCTACAATATTGTGTAGCCTTTTATTATAACATATGTAGCATTTGCTTTGAGTGGAGTAAACAATAAATATTCCTTCATCACATCTCGATTTAAAGCTTCCCAATTTATCCTCTTTTATCCTGATGTAGAATCTCCTTCTAAACACTTTGAAGTACTTAACAGAGGCAAGCTTTCGATGCCATAACTATAAGAGAGTTTTGTCACTATTTACCCTTATTTGAAATTTGTCCAATATGTATATTGTTGTTTATACTACTTCTCTCTAGTATCTATCAAGTAACATGGCCTCTTTTAGCATTATTATGTCCATATCCTTGACTATTTTGTCCTTTATCCCAACCACTCCATTCTATTGTGGATTCCTTGTTGCAGAGTAATGCCTTTTGATCCCATGCTTCTCACAATACTCTATGAAATCATTTGAGGTAAATTGTCCACCTTTATTAGATCTTAAGAATTTGATTTTTTGTCCAATCTCATTCTCCACCATGGCCCTAAAGATCTTAAATCTCTCAAATGCCTATGACTTCTCATTCAAAAATGTTACCCATGCCATTCTTGAATAGTCATCTACAAATAACATGAAGTATCTCTCTCCCTTAGATCTTCTTATCTTAGTAGGACCACAAAGACCAATATGAAATAATTTTATAGGCTTTGTAGTTACATGCTCCTTTTTTTAAAATTTAACCCTTGACTATTTTCCTAGTTGTTATTATTTGTAATTAGTGACTACAAGTTTAGTTATCTTGGGCATGTATCTGACACACTTATTTATTCTTACTTTGATTAAGTTATCAAATTTAACATGACCCATTATTTTATGCCATAACCAACTCTCATCAATATTTCCTATCAATAAATTTTTACCATTCACTTCAATAAGATTATGGATATTTCTTTTAGTCATTTTCCCTTCTGCAACTAATCTTCTAGATCTCTTCAACTTTCAGTCTTATACATCAAATGTGACATTATATCCATTGTCACACATTTGGATGACACTTAATATATTATGCTTCAATCCTTTAACATAAAGGGCATCATGTGTAGGAAGTTATCCATTTATGTTCAAATTTCCTTTACCTTTGATCTTTATTGTAGTGTTTTCTCCTAGCATCACACATCCTTCCTTAAATTTGATCAATTTGATGAACTTGATCTTGACACCAGTCATATGTTTTGAGAAACCACTATCTATCACCCACAAATTATGCTCCTTGGCATGGAGTGCAGTTTGAGCAATCATAGATTAATTTTTCATTCTCCACACATCCTTAGGTTTCTTAATTGGCTTATTTTAAGAAACATGTGAAACTTTATTCACATTGGGAGGCATGCCTTTATTTACACTATGTACTTTTGATCTTACAAAGCTAGTTATACATTTTTTAGCTATGTCTCCAAAGTTATTGAAATTATAACATATTACATTTGTATGTAACAAAGGAAAAAATAAATTTCTACTCATAAAATTTGTTCTCCTTTTAGGTACAAACATAGAACCAATATCCCTATGACCGAGCTGATTATAGGTATAAAAATAACCATAGAAAATGAGGAATACTTGGTCATAAAATTTATTTGTGTTGGATGAAGAGGTCTTCTCAAGACTAGCTTTGTCAAGTCTCTCACCTTTATGTAAGCATTTTCATTAGCTACCTTTGTCTTCTTCTTTTCTTCATTGTTCTTTTCTCCTTCAAATTTATTCACATCAAATGTGTTTGAGTCTATCTTTGTATCCTTACAATATTTCTCTTTCTATTCTCTAGATTCACTTTCTACTTTGAAATTTTCATATAGGTTAGCAGAGTTACTAGTTTTGGAACTTTTTCCCTTTTCATAACCAAGACAGATCTCTCTTTTGAAGGATTTTGAGAGTTGATCAATTCATCAAGAATGTCTAACCCTCCTATCAACATCAGAATTTTCTCTCATTGACCTTTGGTTTTCTCAAGTTATTTTCTTAAAGCCACTATATCAACTTCTAACTTCATGCATTCATAAAATTTATATTTTAGTTCAAGTTTGACTACATATTCTACTATTTTAGCCTCTTAAACTTGTGTCTTTAGGCTCACTACCATCTGATCAGATTTCTCAAGAATTTTGGACATTTTTTAAATTTCCCTTTATCCAACCTTCTTTTGTTTTGAGCTCTCTTTTCTCAACTTATCAATTTCATCTAAAGCATAGATAAGTTCACACTATAGATCCATTTCTCCTTCTTATTCTTCATCTGAGTCTTCAACTTCTTCTTAATCCATAGAAGTTGATTCTATTGTAATAAATAGGACTTCCTTTTTCCTTAGCCCCAAAATCATAGTCATAATCATTAATAGAACTTTCACTATCATCCATTTAATCACTATCTTATTTTGTGTATAGGCCTTTATTTTTTTTTAAGAATTTATTCTTCTTAGGATAGTAGGTTTCACTTTTTTATTACTATCTACTTTCTCAAATCTATCATTTTTATTGTGAGGTAATTTAGCATCAAAATGTCCTACTTCACCATAGTTAAATCATTTAAAGGGTAACTTACCTCTATAATTTCTAGATCATCTCTTTAGTATTCTAGAAAAGCTAGATTCTTCTTCATCAGGCTCCTCAGATCTAGATGTAGTTGTTTCTACCTTTATTGGTTTATATGATTTGAATGTAGCTTCTCTCTTAAAGGTATCTATCTCTCACATTCTCATCTCATAGGTTGTGAAGGTTTCATGCAACTCATCAATGGTGAGTTTATCTAGATCTCTTGCTTTCTCTACTATAGAGATTTTAGAATCATACCTTAATGGAAAATATCTTAGGACCTTTTTGACAATACTTGATTATTTCATCTCTTCTCTAAGGCCTATGATTGCATTGAATATTTCATCCACTCTAAGGAGATATTCTAAAATTTTATCTTCCTCATTCATTTTAAGTCTTTTAAACATGACTTTGAATGTTTTTAGTTTGGCCTACTTTACCATGTCATCTCCTTCATAGATGGTCTTTAAGTTTTTCCATATATATTATGTATTCTAAAAATGCATCACCATGAAAAACTCTAAATTAGATAATCCACATAGAATAGCATTCTTGGCCTTCACATTGATCTCATATGCTTTCTTCATATCTTGATCAGTAGGAGTTATATAAGGGGTTTTATATCCATTTACCATAGACATCCATACATCAAACCTTAATGAGGATAAGTAAACTTCCATTATTATGCTCTAAAATACATAGTTTGATCCATAAAATAGAGGTACTTTGTTTGATGAAGATACTTTTTGAATATCCATTTTTGTTCACTATTTCAAGATCTACATGAGCTAATTAAACTTATTCTACGGAACTAGTGATCTAATATTAATTATTGAAACACAAATAGATACTAAGAGGGAGGTGTGAATTATTATATCAACTAAAACTAGTCCTTTAAATAATTTTGATGCATAATATAATATATATACAAATAAAATAATATATGTAGAGATCACACACACAAATACACATGACACTAGATGTATATGTGGAAACCCCATTAGGAAAAACCATGTTGAGAATAGATGCTAGAATCTACTATTCTAATCCAACCTCAAAGTCAAAACCTCACTAGCTACACATTGAAGCACACTGAACCTAAGGAGACACCAATCCCTTGATTTAAGAGCACCAACTCTAAGGAATCACTCACTCCCTAATCTAAGCATCAAATCAGCTTACTTGATGGCACTAGCCTATTAGAGTCTTCTATGGAGCTATAACTCCAGATTATAGCATATATTCATAAATAAATCCAATATTTTTATTCTCTATTACAAGTATGATTTGTAACTATTCATACTCTACACATGATATCTTTATGCCTTTCTTCCTCTATTCCCATCTACCTTTATTTCTAGATATGTCTCTATTAAACACACTTCATCTCTCTCAATCTACTCCTCTATTTCTCTATTTTTTTAATTTGACACAATTCAATCATTCCATTAAATTTTGTTTGTATCCTATTTGTCATATATATAAGTAACTAATATAGGGTTCCATATCATCTCTATGTTCACACTTGTTTACCAATGCATCACACTCTATTTTAGACTCAATTCATTATTACTCAAGCTACAAGTTTCCTATGTCTCAAGTTCATTCATCACCATCATGATTCCTGGTCTCATTATTATCTATAACATTTGTTGGAATCTAGTTTTGATGAATGTACATATTTACATATATTTGATTGGTTAGATCAATAAATCTCATTATCTATATCATGATTCATATCTTACTCACATGTTATTGCATGTTCTTACATCTGACCATTAGACTAAAGATATATTTAAATATTAATCATTGATATTGCATTTGGTGCCATGGTCTGATGGTCTTTATTAAAATATCTCAACTTTAAAATGAATCTATTTTAATGATCTCTGATAGGCTCACATTCTCCATTGGATCATTGTAGACTTATAAACTTTAACTATTCAACATTTAAAACACATATGTTGATCTTTCTGATCTAAGCTTCTACATGCCATTCAATCTCTAAACATGCACAATATTTACTTTTATCTAGTCATTAAATGTTAAGATCTTTATCCCATCTCTCTTCTTCTTGAGTCTTTGGATCACTTATGCTCTATCAATCTTCTCAAAGTTTCTTGGTATTTGACTTCCCATTGTGTCAATAAACCTCAAGCACTTTATACCCTTGAATTTACTCACTCCATTATATTTCCTCTGCATGATCACCTACTCATCATTAGATCTTTTGATAATCTTGATCATTAACTCTAACAAGCTCATGCTCATTACATCTCTATTTGACAAGCTCTATGAATGTGATACTTATCACTAGCGCATTTACTTGGAGGAGACTTTGAATATTTGACTTGGCTATGCTTTATTAGATATTTAACATATGATTAAACACTAGCTATTAATCAAGCTAGGATAAATATAAAGTCTAAGACTTAAGAAATATTAAGTCCTTTGAACTTATAATTTCTAGGTTGAAGGGGCTAGTTTTAAAATGATGACAAAGGATTAAGTTACAACTTAAGCTACTAGGTCTAGGATATATCTAGTCAACACAAAAATAGAAAATATTGTGAATGCCATGACTTAAAAACTTAGGTTTTAACTAATAAACCCTATTTTATCTAAGAATAAAGATAATTCCATTATGAGCTCATCCATTCTCATTTGAACCTATGGACCATATGTCTAGAATGCTCATGAAAAACCCATATTAGATATTCTATATATTTCATTTACAATTGCCCATAAATGATCTTTTTAAAATCATGGAAAATTTTCAATACCCTATGTATATTTGACTAAGTATGGGTACCATTTCAATATGTTTGGAAGGCTAACTTTTTACCTGCATAACTCTTGTTGTGCTTAGTCACATGAGCTAGAAATTAGCACATAAGATCCTCTCACACAAGATATTCCATCCATATATATAATTACTCCTAAATCCTTCATATGTGTAATATATGGCATCATCAAAGTGCCTACTTAGCTTATCTTACAATCTAGAAATTTGACTATGTTGGAAAACACTATCAAAATACCTAGAAACCCAGCTTTGCTCAAACATATCTTTTGTTGTGATACATCATGTGACCTAGTGTTTAGCACATATAAACTAGGCTCAAAAATGAACAAACCCATATTAACATTTTATCCTTATAAATCCATATGTGTGAGTGCTAACCTCATCAATATGCTTACTTAGATCTATTTAGCCATTTTGAAAATTTGGCTAAGTAAATAAACTTAGTGATTTTTATCGAAGTAGAAAACTTTGCATCCCCATATCTTCTACAACACTTCATCACATGACTTCAAATATAGAACATAATAACTAGGTACTAATGTGATCACAACCATATAAGCATCTCCCTCAGAATCATCCACACATGGTAATGGTAATGTTAGAAAAATGTCTTCTTAGATTTTCCTATCATAAACACAAAATGTCTAGATGATCAATATGAAGAACCTTATGAATTCCACTCATTCACATAAGCACTATAATCATACTTGAACTTTGATAGGGTCTTTTTCACATATTTTTATTATAATGTTTATCCTTGATCGTTAATGACATCCATAATGCCAATGATCTCCCTTTTGACTTCATTGACAATCATATTTATAATTGTTAAGACATCCATGCCAGTCCTTTTAAGCAATTCATGATCCATCAAACTTCGTATAATTCAACCACTAGTTGAAGTTTTTATATTAGTGTACCTTATGCTATGATTGATATTTCTCACACTTATCCTATCAAGGATCCATTGGTTAATTGATCTCTTTATATAAGGACAATGGAGGGGGTATTGGATAAAATTTAATAGATCCTACTCACATATATACATAACAATTTTTGCTATTGAAAATATCATAGATAGATATATATCAAATAGATGCACTTGATACTCTTAAAAATACATCATTTATTGTGTTAACTAAAATTAGAAACTTATTTACCACATAGTCATTATAGTTGATCATTTTTATTCTCAATTATATCTCATTGCATATGATGATTGGCACAGTTATCACAACATGGAATCAATGAAAAACTATCAATACTTTACCACATAAGTAAATATCATATGTCAAACATATTTGATGAAAAAAATTAAATTATTTGACACGATAAACATAAAATCTATGCAATACCTTAAAAACTAAATGGGTGTATTAAATACAATCACACCAATAAGGTAATTATTGTTTATATAATCCCAAATGAAATTTCAATTTATAAAAATAAACTTATACCCAATTTTTTAATTATTAGACCTGTTTAGTTTAATACTAAGTGAAAGTGTAAGAAATAGGTAGTCCTCTTTCATAGGTGATTGATACTTTAGAAAAATTTACATCAAAAATAAATAATGGATTATATGGAATAATCATCTAATACTACACAATATATTTAGTTACCTAGAGCAACTAAACATGTTCCTATTTATACTATTCTAAAGAAACCCCAAAGCACTCAAATATGGGTTCTATGAGCCCACTTTCCTTATATTTTTGTGTCATGGCCACAAAATCCTACTATACATATGTAAAGAATCATAGATCCTAAAATGTGATATATTATACCTATACATGCTCCTTACCATTTCCACCAATTTATTTCATAGGTCTCGATCATGGAGATACCTAAGACCATCCCTTGGATGAAATCATAAGATAGTCTTGTCCTTTTAAATATTCCAAAAATATCAAAGAAAAATAGAACATTCAAAAATCAAAAAATATTCATGATGTACATATCCTATTTACTCCTTCGAATATATTTTTTGGTTTCCATGTTAGTATATATCATATCATTTATTTATATATACACACATAAGCTTCACTTATATTTTGTGTGTAATATAGGGATACCTAGGCACATGATATATGTACCTATAGATGTTGGGACTTCCCTCTATTCACATCATCAATACATTAGGGGAATCATTTTCCTTAATCATGATACATTGATCTTACATTATTATATGATAACTTCCATTATCATGTTTGATTTTATAAGTGTACGCATGCCTGTGCACATGCTTGTATCTTTCACAGTGTACTTAATATGCTATGTACTTAATTTTTTTTAACAAATATATCTAGGGACTAATATTATATTCTTATTTTGGCTAATTATGATTCCATTCTTTCCTTTTTTCCCTTCCTTAAGTTTGTTCCTTTCTTGTTATTGTATTTATTGTTCAATAATTTAAATATTCTCAATTTCATCTAGCCCTTGTGCCTATTTTACCTATTTATACATTTGGATATGTCATTTATTATTATATGTGGACATTTTAACATGTCATCATATTCTTTGGGGACATTTAACTAAGTCATTTCCTTTTGATTGTGTAGTATTTGGGCATGCCCCTTGTATGTAGTCTCTTTGTACCATTTCCCTTTGTCTTAGTTTTGAGTGATCTTGTGTATGCGTTTCATTGATTTTAATATTGTTCTATTACTATCTATATGTTCCCACAATTTACATCATACATCTTGGGACTTGGTATGATCACATACTATGTACCTAATTAATAAATATACAAAGACATGCTACTTTTATATGTTACATGATATGTACACAAATTATAAAATTATATTATCCTTTTGAGATAAGGTAGCTACCAATTTATAAATCCCTCATCCAAAAAGGGCGAAATATATATTTATATTCATGTAATAGTGGCATGGGTTCCACATTTTTTTAGTTTTAGATTTTAGTAGGGGCATGTAAGAAAATGCATGACCTCCACACTTATTTAATACTCAACATATCGAGATCAAAATTGTGGCATGTTATGGAAACATGTTCTCCACACTTACACCATTTCTAATAATATACACATTTAGTGAGGCCATGTCATGGAAACATGTCCTCCACACTTTATTTTTTTAAAATTCAGCCAAACTTCATAGTTATATTATACATATAGACTTTTGTGGTAGAATTATATATATTATTACTATTTTTATACCCTTGTTTAACATACAAATTATATATTACCTCATAAAAAATAACCACATTATTCCATTGCGGTTGTGAGTCTCCTCAACATCATTGGATAAAACATACAATGTCATATAGGTTTTTGGACAAACAATGAAAATTTTCTACTGTCTTTTTGGGGATTTATTTTTATCTATGCCTTTATTATTATTGGTATGATGCATATCACAAAAAAATTTACTCATTATTTCACTAGTATCATCTACCATTGAAATGGGGTCTATTTGACTTTCATCCTCATCTCTAGGCTTCATTTTTCTCTCTTTTGTTAGGGAGAATAGTTCTTTTTGCCTCATGAATTCTATAGGCTTCCTTCTAGTAGTCAAAATGTTTTCCCTTGCTGTTTTAAACTTTTTTTTCATCATTTATGAAACTCTATAGTTAGTATTGGTTCCTTAGTAATCACCATATCTTGCCTAGTTGACTATTCTCATTACATATTACATATCCATGCAAGATTTGCTAGGAGAGTATGCAAAGAGGTCTGAATGGTTATGGATGAAGTGATTTGTGGTAATATCATGAGCATAAAGGAAGATGGATGATATAAAAATGATATGAAGGGATCTATTGAGGTGGAATAATCATATAATGAGATTAAGAAGTGGGGTGAAGAGATGCAGGTAATGAATGAAAAGCTGAAATAAGCATCCTCTCTTTAGATATAGAGGTTTGAGAGAGAGGTATACAGATTATATAATGTAAATAACTATGGAATATAATGAGGAATCTTGAGAAATATAAATATTTTATTGGGTGAGGATATTATCATGTAAGATATCTATGAAATAAATGGTCTATGATATTAGATACTATAAACTAGGGATAACCACCATGTTACCTAAGTTAAGTAAAGGGAGAGATGACTATGTAATTGTATCTTGAATTATAATCTTCATATAATGTTCAATATAATTACACATAATAGATATAAAAATATTAAATTTAAGGTAGTTAAACAATCAAAACTTTTAATACTTGTCATACTAGATGAACTAAATAAATACACAATACTTATGATAATTGGTAGAATTAGTATAGAAGTAGGAGAAATGGTGAATAGAGATGTCACTTGTGAAGGATCTGTTAGAGTGACCATAGGTGGGTTAACTAAAATAGTTTGAGAACCTATTGTATTATTACCTATAATAGTTTCTTGTTCTACTTATTCACTTTGTTTTATCTCAATGTTATAAGTAGAATTTGTATCCACAAAAGCACTTTTCAAGAGTACATTTTAAAAAAACATTGAATTATGTGTGTGGACCTAGACCTTCTCCATATTTAATCTCTATATTTTACTATTATTCTTGTTCATCTAGATATTTTACTTCCTATTTTGTCCATGTATAATCTGAAGCTTGTAGGGAAGGAGGGAGAGAATTTTTCACATAAGTTGTAACTATAGAAGATGTAATAATTTGTGAAGAAATATGAGAATAATAATAAATGTTATTGAAACATGGAATATAAAAAATATTGTAGTAGGTGGAGTTTATATAACTATAATTTTTGGAGGGATCCTTGTCTAAACAAGAGGTTTATTTACTGACTGTAGTCTTGTGACATTCTTGAGGATTGTTTCCTATAATTATTCATTAGTCTCTTCCTTTGTCTCTTCTAGTTCTTACCTAACTTTATTACATTGATTTTATTAATTCTTTATTTTGATGACATAATCTCTATATATAGTTTGGTCATAATATATCATTTTGGTTATTCTCAAACAAATTTTTACTTTCATCCTTTTCTTGTAAATTTCTAATTCATATTTAACATCAAGGAAGAGTGAGTCATGTTCATATTCAAGTTGAACATAGTCAATGCCTAAATTTCTGAGATAATTTATCTATCCATTATTTTATGACTTTAATAGGGTCCCATCATATGAAATCAATCAATCCAAACTTAAAATATCCTTGGTGATTTAAATTTTTGGTTATCTAGTCCTAGTTTTGAATTTTTTGTCTTTAAATATTCAGAGGCATTTTATGGTATTTATACAACTTAGCCCTCTTCAATTTTTCATCCCCACTATTAGACAATTGGTAAGCTATATATTGTTTAAATAATTTATTTGATACAATCCTTGGTATAAATAAATGTGATACAAGGTCCCATAAATCCTAATTATAGTGAGATCAAGATAAAACCAATAACCCCCCATTGTTTCAAGTGATCTTTTGATTTGAAAACCTAGGCATAGGTTTTCCATTTATGTCTTTCTAGACCATTGGTAGTATTGAAAATATGATTTTAATTGATGTTAAAAGAGAGATAGTTAGCATTATGGATGTCATTGATGTCAAAGGATCAATCATAGGTAAAATTGATGGAGAGAAGAGCATGTTTTATAATTTCACAAGTTATAATATCATCATATAAAGTTGTCATGTTTTTATGGAGACCTTTTTTGGATGTTTGTAGATAAATTGATAGAAGATATATTATGGGTTTTTCAAGTGCATCTCATAGATATGCTCCACATGCTAAAATGAATATAAATGAGCTTAGAAATAATTTATCATTGCTCTCAGCCATTACTAGGGATTCTAAGCAAAACCCTATTTTTGTTAGTCATGGAATTCATAGGAACTTCTATTTTTCGATTGATTAGATATAGTTAGGAAATGATGACTTAAGATATAACTTAAGCCTTCCTCATATTGTGCAACTAGACCCTTCAACCTAGCAATTATCATCCTAGAGTAGTAAAAAAGAATTTAATATTCCTAAGTCCTACACTTAAGATTTATATGAGCTTGAGCAATGGTTAGTGCTTAATCATATGATGAAAATCCAATAATGTACATTGAAGTCAATATTTCAAAGGTACCTAAGATTCAATGTGTTACTGCCATGTGTCATAAGTATGAGGATTAATAATGTACAAAAATAACATGAGAGTGTTAAGTGTCACCAGTGTAGGGATTGATAGTAAAGTGATAAAAAGGAATACAAGAATGTCAAGTGTCCTCAAATTAAGAGAATAAGATAAAGATCAAATGATGAGTGTGTGATCATTTATTGAAGATCAATGGAGTACATGGAGTCAAAGAGGTTAAAGTGTCTGATGTTTATAGACATAAAGACTGATCTAATTTGAGGAGATCGATGGTGTGTATGCATTCCAAACTATCAAAAAGTAGTAATATTAGATAAAATGCTCAATATTTAACGATAAACAAAGGTAAATTCTATGCTAATTTTGAATATCTAATAGCATATGAGACCTCAAATCAAATATCAATAGATGCATTTTAAAGTTGAAATGTTAAATTTTGGAAGATCATAAAGATCTAACAGAGTGCAAGAACCTATCAGAGTTTGATCTAATCATTACATTTTAAAGTTATGATAATTGAATGAGGATCATTGGATCATAGTGTGAAACTTAAGATCAATGGTCAATATTTAAATATTTGTTCATCTCAATGGTCAAGTGATGGAACACTATGGTAAGATACATGTAAATATAGATTATTTTAATTGATCCAAATTGAATGAAATGGCATGTGTATCAAAACTAGAGCTTGATATATGATAAATATAGTAAAAGAGAAAGAATTATCATGGTGGTGTGTGAATTAAATATGTAAGAAACTTATCATTAAATAAATATGAATTGAGACCAAGAATAGAGTGTTGATATGTTAACGACTAAGTGTGAATGTAGAGAATATGTGATACCTAGATCAAATTCATGTGTGTGTGTGTGTGTGTGTGTGTGTGTGTGTGTGTGTGTGTGTGTGTGTGTGTGTGTGTGTGTGTGTGTGTGTGTGTGTGTGTGTGTGTGATCTAGGAAATACACTATGTGCTAAATAGAGTTGAATTGAGAGGGAGAGAAAAAGAGATGAAGAGAGATGTAGAGTCAAGTATGAATAGTTCCATAATACATATGATAAGAGGGTACCATTATAAGAGTTGAGTTGGTGATAATTTATGGAGTAGGTTCTTCTTTAGAGCAAGTGCTCTTAAATCAAGGGATTGGTGTCTCCTTAGGGTTGGTGCCCTTAAACATTGTAACTAGTGAGGTTTTGATTATGAGGTTGAATTATAGTAGTATATTTTAGTAGCTATTCTCATTATGGTTTTTCCCATACTAGGTTTTTTACATACACTAAGTGTTGTGTCTATTTGTGTGTGCAATCTATGTATATACTTCTTAATTTGTATAAAAATTATAAAAGACTAATTTTAATCAATCTATTGATTCACCCCCTCTTAATCGATAGTTATGTTCTAAAAATTGGTATTATAACCCTATTTCCTTATAAGAATCTTAATCAACTCAGATAGATATTGGATGGTGAACACAAATGGCTAGTCAAGAAGGCTCTTCCTCAAATAAAGCACCTCTCTTTGATGGATCAAATTATACCTTTTGGAGCATTAAAATGGAATCATATTTCTCTTCTTAGGGTTTTATGTATGGATGTTTATTGTAAATATATATAAAACTCTTGTTATAAATAATAATTTTTAGGCTACCAAGAAATCATATGAGAGTAATAGAAAGGCAAAGAATGATATCCTTTGTGGACTATATAACTTAGAGTTTGTTAAAGTAATGTATTGTCAAACTACACATGGTATCTGGAACAAGTTGATGAGAATTTATGAAGGTGATTATAAGGTAAATTAGGGTAAGCTATAAACATATAGAGGTAATTTTTAAAGTCTTAAAATGAATGAATAATATAAAATTTTAGACTACCTACTCAAAGTAGATGAAATAGTCAATATATTCAAAGGCAATGGAGAAGAGATGAAAGATTTAATCATTGTTAAAAAGGTCCTAAAATCTTTATCGCCTAGGTATGACTCTAAAGTATTTTTAATATAGGAAGTAAGAGACTCAGTATTGATGAGTTGCATGGAATGTTCATAGCCTATGACATGAGAATGGGAGAAGTAGATACTTCGAAGAGAGAAGTTTAATTCAAAACATACAAAAAAATAAAATTAGAAGCACCTACATCCAAATTTAAGACTGATGAAGAAAAAGCCAACTATTTTATATAATTAAAAAGAGGGTCTTAAAAATATAAAGGTAAGTTACCCGTTAAATCTTTTAATTATGATATAGTAGGACATTTTATTATTAAAGGCCCTTATAACTAAATGGATAACTCTAAGTAAGATTAGGATAGTAGAAAGAAAAAAGTTTACTACTCCAAGAGGAAGAAATTATTTAAAAATAATAAGGGATTGTACATAAAAGAATATAGTGATTCTAATAGTTTAGATGATGAACATGATTGTACCTTTTTTGGTTGACGAAAATGAACTCATGTTCATGACATTACAATTCGCTTCTATGGATCAAGAAAAAGAATAAGTTGAAGACTTAGATGAAGTAGAGTAACGAGAAGTGGATCTAGAGGATGAACTCATTTGTGATTAAGATGAAATTGAAAAGCTAAACTCAAAGAAAAATAAGCAAGCACAAAAAGAGATTGATAATGTATCCAAAAGTCTTAAAAAATTTGATCAAATGGTGATTATCCTAAAGACACAAGTTGAAGAGGCTAAAAGAATAAAAGATGTGATCAAATTTGAACTATAGTCTAAATATTATAAATACATGAAGTTTGAAATAGAATTAATGACTTTGATAAAATAACTTGAAATAGTTAAAGTACAAATAGACAAAGGTTTGAATTTGAAAGGAGGTTCAAAAATTCTTGATGAATTGATCATCTCTCAAAATCCATCAAAAGATAAATCTAGTTTTGGTTTTGGAAAAGGGAAAAGTCCCATAACCATTACATTTGTAAACTTAAATGACAACTTCAAATTTGAAGGAGAAAATAAGATTGAAGAAAAGAAAATAATGATTTAGTCTCTACAAACTCAAGGAAGATTTAAAACACAAAGGTACCTGATGCACATGGTTATATAAGGGTGAGAGACATGAAGAAGCTAGAGTTAAGAAAACCTCCTCATTCTACACAATTACATTCTATGACATGGTATTCTTCATTTTTCTATGGTTATTTTTATACTTATAATCAATTTGGTCATAAGGATATTCAATGTAGGGTTATACCTAAAAGGAGAACAAACTTTATAATAAAAAAATCATTTTTACCCTTGTTAGATACAAATGTAATATGTTATAATTGTAATAATTTTGGTCACATAGCTAAATAATATATAGCAAACTTTGTAAGACCAAAAATACAAAATAAAAATAAAAAGAATTCCTCCTAGTGTGAACAAAGGTTCACAAGTCTCTAAAAATGGAAACTATAAGACAAATAAAAAAATTAAGGATGTCTAAAAAGTGAAATATTAGAAAGTTACACAATATATGATTGCTCAAACTACACTTCACATCAAGGGGTAGAATTTGTGTGTAATAGATAGTGGTTGCTCAAAACACATGATTGGTAACAAGAGAAATGTCACCAAATAGAATAAATTTAAGGAAGGATCTATCACCTTGGGAGAAAATACTATAGTAAAAATTCATGGTAAAGGAACCTTGAACATATATGGAAAATTTCCTACACATGATGTCCTTTATGTTGAAGGATTGAAACATAATCTTCTAAGTGTTAGAAAAATGTGTGATAATGGATATAAGGTCACATTTAATTTAAAAGGATGTAAGATAAGGAGATTTAGATGATTGGTTTTAGAAGGGAAAATAACTAGAAATGAATATTTATAATATAAGTGAAGTGAATGGTAATAACTACTTGATAGGAAATAATGATAAGAGTTTCTTATGGCATAGAAAAATGGATCATGTCAACTTTTATAAAATATTAAAAGTGAGATTAAATAAGTGTGTTAGACATATGCCTAAGATAAGCAAACTTACAGACACTACTTGCAAGGAATGTTAGTAAGGAAATAAAATAAGGGTAAAACTTCAAACAAAGGAGTATGAAACTACAAAGCATTGAGAGTTAGTTCATATCGATCTTTGTGGTCCTAATAAAACAATAGGATTTAAAGGAGAAATATACCTCATGTTGCTAGTAGATGATTACTCAAGAATGACATGGGTAACATTTTTGAAGGATAAGTCTCATGTATTTAAAAGATTCAAAAATATTTATGGTCATGGTAGAGAATGAGATTGGATGAAAAATCAAATGCTTAAAAACCGATAGAGGTGGAGAATTCACCTCAAATGAGTTCATAGAATAATATGAGAAGAATGGAATCAAAAGGAATTACTCTATAGCAAGGACTCTACATCAGAATAGATTTATTGAAAGAAAAAATAGAATAGTCAAGGAGATGGAAATATTGATGCTAAAAAAGGCCAAGTTATCTAATGAATACTAAAGAGAAGTAGTACAAATAATAGTATATATCTTAGATAGAGTTCAACTAAGGTTAAATAGCGATAAAACCCCCTACTAACTATGGTATGGATGACCTAACTCTATTAAGTATTTCAGAGTATTTTGGAACAAATGGTACACTAGGAGAAAAGAAGACAACTTGGGAAGATTTGATTAAAGATGTGATGAAGGAATATTTATTGGTTACTACACCCAAAGCAAAGCCTATATATGATACAAAAAAAGGCTACAAAATTATTTAGAGAGTATCAATGTCATGTTTTATTAAGACTTAAAACATGTTAAAACTAAAAAAGACATTTGTAAGGAAGAATTAGAGTTTGAAGAGGGAGTAGCTAATGAAGAGCTTGAGGAAGTAAATGAAAACCCACCATCAAGATTTGTTCAAAAGGATCATCCTATAGAATAGATAATTACTAATAAAAATGGAGTTTAGATAAGGATAATAGTTCCAATGAACAAGGATCATCTAAGTTTTTATCTTTTATCAAAAATTGAGCCTAAGAACTATGTTGAAGCTAATAAAGATGAAAATTGGCTAAAATCCATTGAAGAATAACTAAGCCAAATTGAGAAGAACAAAACTTTGGAATTAGTTCCAAGACCTTCAAAAAATAATGTAATAGGTACAATGTGAGTCTTTAGAAACTAAGTCTATGAAGATGGAACTATTATAAGGAATAAGGCCAGATTGGTGTGTAAATAATATGCACAAGTTGAAGGCATATATTTTGAGGAAACATTTGCTCCAATTGCTATATTGGAAAACATAAGAATATTTCTAAAATTCTTTATTTATAATAAATTCAAATTCTATTAAATGGATGTTAAATGTAATTTCTTCAATGGGTACCTACAAGAGGAAGTCTACATAGAACAACATGAAGGTTTTTAGCTATCAAAAGAATAGCATTATGTTTGAAGATTAAATAAATCCCTATATGGTCTAAAATAGGCACCAAGTGCATGTTATAAAATATTAGGCTAGAACCTAAAACAAAAAATATTCAATAATGTGTAAACAATAATCCATACTTTGAATTAGAAGGTTGGCATATGTTAATTGTTGTTGTATATGTTGATGATATCATTGTTGGTAGCAGTAACAATAAAATGTGAAAATAATTTGATACTCAATTGCAAAATGAGTTTGATATGTCTCTGCTTAGAGAAGTTTCTTTCTTCCTTGGTCTAAAAATAGCACAAACTAATAAAGGGATATTTATATCCCAAACTAAGTATGCTAAATAAATGCTCAAGAAGTTTAGAAATGAAGATAATAAATCAGTAGGTACTCCTACGATAAATGGATGTAAGTTGAGAAAAATTGATGAGTACCTTGATGCAAATAAAAATTTGTATACATAAATGAAATGTAGTTTATTATACCTAACTACATCAAGACTAGATATCATGTAAGTAGTGTGCATAGTTGCAATATTTTAAGCTTCTCCCAAAGAATCACATGTTAATGTAGTGAAAATAATCTTTAGATATATTAAGAGTAAAATTGACTATGGCCTATGGTATCACAAAGATAAATATTTCACTTTGATAATAGATACATATTTTGATTGGGTAGGAAGTGTGGATGATATAAGAAGCATTAGTGGTGGTGAATTTTTCATTTAAAACAAACTTATTTCATGGCTAAGAAAAATTCTAGAGTCATTTACTCTTTATATAGTAGAAGCAGAGTATGTTGCAATAGTGAAATGTTGCACTCAAGTCTTGTGGATAAATCAAACATTTAAAGACATCAAGGTAAAATACAAATCACCTATCAATATTATTTATGACAATTAAAGTTCTATTAATATATCAAAGAATCTAATAATGCACTCCCAAACTAAACACATATCAATCAAGTATCATTGCTTAAGAGAAAAGGTTGTAGATTAAGAGGTCAAAATTGAATATGTACCAAAAAAGGATCAAATTAAAAATATATTTACCAAACCTCATCCCAAGGAATAATTTGGGTATCTAAGACAAAAATTGGGAGTGGTGGCTCCTACATCACATCACTATATCCTAGTAATAGGGCATGAGTCTAGGGGAGGTTTATAGAAGCTTTATTAATCCCTATAAAAAGAGAGAAAAGCCAAATCATGTACACATAGTTTTTTAAATTTATAATGAGTTTATGGTTGAATATTATTGTAAAAACTCATTTATCTAGTAAAGGGGGAGAAAAATTTGGACAAATAGTGAGAAATTTGGAGTCCCTTTAGAATTCGTGTCAAAGGGGGAGAAAAAGTGCAAATGATCTCTATAAAAGCTATATGTCTATTAAATAAGGATCAAATCATGTGTCTAAGGTGTGTTTAAGAAAATTTTATCATTTCCTAAGGAGGGTAAAGTTTGGTATGAACATCTTTAGCTCACATTCATCAAAAGCCAATTTAAGTAAAATCAATGCCAGAGGAGAAGTAGAGCGTGTATTACAAAATCAAAGCATTTATTTTTCCATAATTGATAAAGGGGGATATTGTTGGTAATATGATTTTAATTTATGTAAAATGAGATATAGTTAGCACTATGGATGTCATTGATGTCAAAATATTAATCATAGGCATTATTGATGGAGAGAAGAACATGTTTTATAATTATACGAGTTGAAATATTGTCATATAAAGTTGTCATAATTTTATAGAGATGATTTTAGGATGTTTGTAGAGAAATTTATAGAATATATATTATTTATTTTTCAAGTTCATCTCATATATATGGTTTGTAGGCTTAGATGAAGAGAAATGATCTCAAAAATAATTTATTTTTGCTCTCAACCATTACTAGGGTTTCTTAGTAAAACCCTATGATTTTTGGTCATGGCATTCATAGGTACTTTTATTTTTATATTGAATATATATAGGCGGGAACTAATTTCTAATGTCATAATTTAATCCTTCATCATCATTTTTTCATCATTCCCTTTGACCTAACAATTACCAGCTTAGAGAAGTGATCAAATATTTTAATATTCCTAAGTCCTCGACTTAAGATTTATCTAAATTTGATCAATTATTAGCGATCAATCATATGATTAAGATACAATTATTTGAAATGAAGTAAATATGTCAAAAGTACATAAGAGTGAACATGCTCATGCCAAGTATCACAAGTTTTAAGACTGACAATGTGTACAATGAATGCAATAGTGTCAAGTGTCACAAGTAAGGGACTGATATTAAAGTGCTTAGAAGGCAGACAAGAGAACCAAGTCTCCTAATATTAGGAGACTAAGACAAGGATGTAATGGTGAAAGTTTTATTGTTTAATTAATATCAATAGATTATATGGAGTCAAAGAGGTCAAAGTGTCTAATGTTTACCAAGATAAATATTGAGATACTTTGAGGAGATCGATGATGCACATGTGTTATAAAGTACCAAGAATAAATGATATGAGATAAATTTATCGATGTTTAATGATAAATAAACATGAATTTCATGGTAATTTTGAAGATATAATGACATATGGGAGCTCAGATTAAAGATCAATGGGTGCATGTTAAAGTTAAAACATTAAAGTTTATAAGATCACAAAGATCTAATGGAGCATGGAAGCCTATAAGAGTTTGATCTAAAGGTTATGTTTTAAAGTTGGGATAATTGAACATGGATCATTATATCATGGCATGAAACTTAAGATCAATGGTAAGTACTTAAATATTTGTTCATCTCAATAGTTAAGCAATGGAACACTAAGGTAAGATGCATATTACAACAAAGAGAATGATATAGATTGTTATAATCAATCCTAATTGAATGTAATAACATGTGTATCAAACATAGAGCTAGATATATATGCTAAATATAGTAAAAGATAGTTAATCATGGTGATGGTCTGTGGATTCAAGAATCAAGAAACTTGTCATTAAATAAATATGAACTAGGTCCAAAAATGGACTGTGATGTGTTAATGACTAAGTGTGAACATAGAGAATATGTGAGACCTAGATCAAATGTATGTATTTGTTTCTATATATATATATATATATAGACACACACACACACACACACACACACACACACACACACACACACATGTGTGTGTGTGTGTGTGTGTATGTATATATATATGTATATATATACATATATATATATACATATATGTATATACATATATATATACATATATATACATATATATACATATATATACATACATACATATATATATATATATGTATATATATCTATATATATATGTATATATATATATATATATATATTCATTTGATCTAGGTCTTACATCTAAGATAAATACTATGTGCTGAATAGAGTTGGATCAAGAGGGAGAGAAAGAGAAGAAGAGAGATGTAGAGTAGAGCATGAGAAGTTATAAGAAAGTTTTGTAACATAAAACTATATTCATTTTTTATTCACTATTTTTAATCTAGAGTTGTATATCCATAATAGATCTGATAGGTGGGTTCCATTCGAAGAGCTAAGTTAGTGCTCAGTTAGGGAGTAGGTGATTCCTTAGAGTATATGCTCTTAAGTTAAGGGATTAGTGTCTCATTAGGGTCGATGCCATTAAACATTGTAACTAGTGAGGTTTTGATTATGAGGCTAGATTAGAATGGTAGAATACATCAGCTATTCTCACCATGGTTTTTCCCATATTGGGTTTTTCACATACACTGAGTGTTATCTCTATTTGTGTGTGTGTGATATCTTCATATACTTTTTAATTTGCATTAAAAGTATTAATTAACTAATTTTAATCAATATAATAATTCAACCCCCCCACCTCTAAGTATGTATTTGTGTTCCAATAGGTAGGAGTTATCTATAATTACCTACATGTAATCCATGTATTTAAAAATTTGGGGAAGCTATAAATCATCCCATATTTTTTTGACCCTCAGGGCTCCCAGGGATGAATATTGGCCAAGATGAGAGTACCATAAATATCATCCAAAAGGTAATAGAACATGTAAAAATCGGTATCTAGTTGGTCATGCATGTATTGCTTCTATTCCTTCATATTGAATCTTATAATTTATCCTAGTGGGGGAATGATTTTACCCTCTAGGATTATAGATAAAAAATGGAACCCATACCTCATCCACATGAGTTATTAATGGGGACCCATGGTTTTTTTTCAATGATGTTATGGTAATATTAACACCTGGTATGAATTGGGTAATTTGTATTTTCTTATTCATTATAAATCTATTTGGATTCAAGGCCCATTTTAGTAGTGTGATTCTAATGGTACTATTTTACAACCATTTATTAACTATTTCTTAGTTATATAATGAGGTTGGTGGTGTAAACCTATAAAAATTATCAAAATCTAAACATGATACATAGGGTACAATTTTGGAATATATTTATTTATAATAGATGTCATTTATATAGGCACATACATAAAATAAATTGAAAACTAGGCCAACACAAGGAAATATCTCTAGTTTTCCACCACCTTATGGCATCCAACCTGGTTAACTATTTATAGGTCATCAATATACTCCCTCTAGTCTAGGGTAAATTGATCTTCATAGATTCAACCTCCATGTATAACATTATATAGTTTTTGGATATCCCAAGTAGAGTGGTCTTGTTGAATTTTATATATTTGAACTCTTACTTTGTTAGAAATTAGAACATTGGGGTCCATGGTTCCTAATTGCTTTCCTCCATGTTTTAATAATTCATGTTTTGCATCATACTTTTAGTTCTTTAGTTTTTTTACTATAAATCTCTATGAAACAATTCATAGCTAGTAGTTTGGAAAATGTAATTTGACTTTACATGGAGATGATAGATATAGTCAATTTTATTTCTTTGTGAATTCATTGCCTAAATTATCCATTTAAGAGAATTAATTGCATAATATAAATCCTTGTCAACCATATGTAAAATTGGAATTTTATTTTAATGATGTAACTTTTCCTAGGATTTTCCAACACATGGAACTTTGTCACAAATTTTAATTTCTTAGTCATCCTATATTAATTACCTATTTTACACTTTTCAGTCTATCACTTCTTTAGGGCCTCTTGTATTTGATACATATGTCTTTGTGAACATTTGGCATCTTTACACTGGGTCACTTGATTTCTTCTTATTTTTAAATCTCTTGGGTACATCAATAGATGGGGCCACAAAATGATGCCATGTTATATGGCAAGTGGTATTTGATACTTAGATATTGTTGAATGGATGAATTATGTTGTGAAATGTGGTAGGTGAATGCATATGAGAGGCCATATGGCACTTTATCCTTAAATTTATTTATTTTATCACACCATTTCTATTTTTAGTCTTATTTAGAGATATGTAAAAACATAGTGTGATCTCTTGTAATGAAATGGTCTATGGGTTTTTCCCCTTTGTTCTAATTTTGATGATAAAATGAGATTTTGACATTTGTAATACTCTAATTTACTCTATCAGTTAATAGTTATCATAAAATTTCACTTTTCTCTTGAAATGTGGGATGAAATGAAAGGAGGATGTGTGGAACAATCTCATTCAATCTCTTGGCCATAGAACTTTATAACCCTATTTAAAAAATAAAATCATGATCGAATGAAATGAGTACACTTTGAATGATCTCATGTAGTCAGTCAGTCACAATAATTTATAACCATATCTTTCAAATAAATTTGTGATATAATAATATGATAGTTTGATGATCTTATATAGTCACTCAGTCACAAAAATTTATAACCTTATCTTCCCAATAAACCTATGATAAAATAATATGAGGACACTTTTCATAACATCATTGAATTATGAGGATCGTAACCCAATAGTCTAAATGGATCATGAAAATTTGGTGAATAAATGTCCTTATTAATCTATTTAGTAGAACTGAGAATCATGAAAAATAATTGATTAATTTGATTACTACAAAAATTTAATCAATAAAATCCTAAATAATGATATGGTCAAAAGACAAAATTCACAAAATAAAATTTAATAAAACATTTTCAAATTGAATATGAAATAATTTGAGATGGATTCATATCTCTATAGGAACCAAAAACAATATTTTTAGGGTAAAATGTGGCATGATGGTCACAATAGTTAGCTATCTATAGTAGAGGTAGAACCTGATGCCTATAATTATGCTAGAAATATTTGATGTAAAAAAAATCCTTGGATAAATGATTTAAAACCTCATGAAATTAATAATATGTCTTATCTACCCATCATCTAGGTAGGTGATCAAGTTTAGAAAAAGGTAATATCCCATCAACATCATTAGGATAACATAGAGTAATATCATAACTAGGCTCAAAATTTGTGAGAGAATATATTAATATGGGTTAGTATAATTTGGATGAAATACTAGGAGGTAGAATGCAAGAAGGATAAAAAAATATAGAGAACCATTATGCTCATGTCATTGATTGATAAAAAATGTTACTTTGAAGAGGCTTAGAAGTGAAAATATAATTGGTTGGTATTTTCTCATCTTAGACCTATGGACATAAATTGAAGATAAACTAATGTTAGGTTAGGGAAAATAAGAAGAAACTACATCAATATAATTAATATTATATAATGTTGTAAATAAGAATGATGTTTAAGTATTTATGCATCTTTATCATGAGAAAAAGAGATTATCTGATGAATATCCATGATAAAAATAAGGATTGTGAAGATCAATAGTACAAGTATTGACGATTTAACCAATCGAGGAAGAATGAAGAGTGCATTATTTTGGCATCACTACAAAAGTGAGAGTTTCATCCATTATCTTTTAATGAGATTGAGGTTTTAAAGAAGGAGAAATTGAATAATTATGTGTTCATAGAGGAAAAAAGTTTTTACTTTTAAACTAATTTCATTGGTTTATTCATCATTAGAATTTAATAGGTTAGGTGGTATAGGTACCATAAGTTTAGGGTGTTTATTATAACCTCTATCATAATTTATGAGATAATTAAATCATTGAAGTTTATTGAAAATTATGCTAAGTAAAGGTTTAAGAGTAGTTATTTTAAAGACACCACATGCATAGGATTGTTCAAAATTCCTAGGATTTGCATTTCCTTAAATATTATATATGGCATGATTATGGGAAAATTGTCATGACACATTGGCGTGTTGATGAAGCTATATTTCTAATGATATGATTACATGCTCAACTGAGTAAAATATTATATGATAATTGGAAATTAAATATCATGAATGTAATGTGAACTATAATAAGATTAACTATGATATGAATCTAAACACAACCTATAGGAGGCGTTTGTCTTCTATTTTATCCTTGACACGTACTTTGGGTAGATTTAAGATTGCATTCTAAATATCTAAGTGTTTTAATGAAATGAAGGTATGTAATGCAAGTTCAATATAATTAGTCAATAAAATCATGTTCAAATTTGATATCACCATATTGGACACTAGTGAATAGTGGATGATCATTTGAAGAAAGTAATATTTCATCGAGAATCATTAAACTAATGGGAAATTTGAGTGAAAGATAGGTATATATATCTTTTTTAATAGGTATAGACATTTATTCATATTGTTGTAAAACATTATAGTCAAAATAGGACAAAGTATCCTCTTATCAAATAGGTGGAGGTTGAGGGATATTCATTTCAAATTAAAGTTACTTGAATGACTATGTTGATGAACGGAAGGCTTCATGAGTCTGATAAAAGTAATTTTAGATGGGAGGTGATAAATTTTAGTTATAGTATCCCATTAATAATGTCTATTTATAAATGTATCAGATAAAGGTGCATGACGTTGAAATAAGTTTGTTTGAGGAGCATAAGTACACTAGATTTGATGATGATTATAAGTATTTTGTCTAGATTTGTCTAGTGTAGTTTATCATGGTAAATCACACTGTGTGAAGATAGTTGATGTTATTTATGGCATAGTTTGTATAAGAACTAACTCACTTGAGGTGGTTAATGTTTGGGGTAGAAATGGATAGATTTGTGATGTTTGACATAGTTAAATTTAAACATGGAAGTCATGATGATATCAGATTAGTATATGCCATATAAATGAAAGAAAGGTGAGTGTCATAGTGTAAAGGAGTAGAATTTGTCTATATAGATCTAGGATTTATTTTCATGTGTTCAATACATTTTAAGTGATATGGTCATCATTGGTTAGAGATTTTAGATTAAACTTAATCTTTCAAAAAATTAGATGTAGGAGATGGATTATTATTAGACTAGTTATTGGGAAATGGATATTTATAGATAGCCATGTGAGGATTAGATTGATTAAGAGCATCATGCTTGACTTTGGAATCAAGAAATTTACCTACCCTTTTTTAGGCTTGTTGGATTTTTTGAATCATTTTTTTATGATGAAAAAAATGGCCAAGGATAAATTAAATGAGCAAATTTCTTAAGTTATATACAAGATTCATGATAATATCCCCAACTTGCATGATACAAATAGAATTTCTATGGATCATATCAATTTTTGCTAGGGTGAGTAGGATTAACTTATCTTGTTGAAGGTTTAGGAATGAATTTTTATATTTACACCATGAAAATAGGTTGATGAAAATCAACATTATTCATGTAGGAATATGTGGAAAAAGATGCCTAAAATGGACTATTTATATATGTTGGAAAAATAGTTACATCACTGAAACCACTTGGAATAATAACATAGATAATATGGATAGAATAATATGTATATATAACAAAATATTTGGTAACATGTTTTTTTTGGGATTTCATAAACATGTGAACCCATGTTAAATGTTTGGAAGGCTCAAATTATCTAATGAGAAAATGTTGATGTTTAGATTGATGAAGAGATTCTTCCAAATATTTTGGAGAGAGAGAGTCCTAATAAAATATTCAATTTTGGGATGAAGATAATTAGTGAAAAATTTGAGGATATCATATTCAAACATTTTTTTTTTAGCTTTCCTATATAATACTTTCCATATTTTAATGAAAAATTGAGCAGTTTGAGATTTTTCGTGTTTACAATTGATAAAATGAACAAAGCTATTTTCAAGTAGATCATTGGTTTAAAGTTACATAACAAATGCATTAAATATTTATTCAAAAACATAAACTTTGTTGTACTTTATTTGATTGTACCAATCTATGGTATCACCTAAAAATGCTTTAGTTATAACTTTTATATCACTATAGGTATTTAAATTAATCTAATATGTATAAAGGTTTCAAAAGGATTTCAAATGTGACATGGGATAAATATATCCATTATATGTTATAGGATGAGGTTTACCACATATTTATATATTAGAAATTTGAGGATTTAATAGTTCATTTTGAATATGTTTGATGTAGTTTTAAAAGAGTTGTGGTTGAGGAATAATATTAGCTTTTGCATCTCTAGGGGGTGGGGGTCATTTTAATTTTTCACCCATTGAGTAGGTTAAGAATGACTTCACAATTTAAAAATTTATTTTTGCATTTTTATAATTTGAATAACATTATTGGTTTTGAAGTTATTCATTTTATTCATATCTTTTCATAATATTTGGTTAGTGTTGAGGTCTATAGATACACTAGTAGTACCTACTTGAGATGCACTAGCATTAATATTAATTTTAGTGTTAATGCAAGAACTTTGAGTATGCCCACTAGAGTAAGTACTTGTCATAGTAGTGTTTATATTAGGCATGGTGGAAGTGGAAGGAAAATAATAAGTTATTTATTGACTTGACCAAAATACTCTATTAAAATTATCTGGTGGTGACGAGTGACATCCTATGCAGGGTCCCATCATGAGGTTATATATTACTATGTGATATTTACCCTTACATTTAGGGTTTTTATAAATGAAAAACATCATTTTAGTAGTGTACTAAATACCACATTGATCCTATATAATAATCATATGTGGAGGATAATTAAATAGATCAAGATTTTTAGAAGGAGGTGAACAATACTTTTTAGTTGTAGTGGCCACACGAGCATTTCTTACATCTAGATTTTATACATAAGTACAAGGAAGGTGAGTTTTTAATAATTTGAAGGAATTAATTAGATTCATAATGTCATGTTGTGTTATTTTTTTAGAATATTCAAATATATATTGCATGATGGAGGGTTTAAATTATATCAACCAACAAAGGGAAGCATAAAATGCACTATATTGATCATGGTCAATGTAGTTATAAAGATAAAAATGTTAAAGATAAGCTATATCAACTCTATTTACTATACTTGAGTATGGGAAAATAGAAAAATTTCACGAATGAAAAATATACTATATCAATCCTATTTGATGTAGTTACGTAATAAAAATGGTGAAATAATGGACTGTATTGAGCCTAGTAAAAGTACTTAGATCTTAAAAAATTAAAAAAAATAATAAATGTTTTATATAGAGCCTAGTCAATAGAGTTATATAAGAATAAAGTTGAAAATACATAATGTATAAATCCTCGTTAATGTATTCAGGTCTATAAAATTTAATAAAATAGGAAATATACTATATCAAGCCCAGTTGATGTAGTTACATAGGTAGAAGTGGAAGGATATAACTATATTGAGCCTAGTTGATGTAGTTAAATATAGGAATATTTAATATAATCAAGGATAGATTATATCAATCTCAATAAATAAAGTCTGGTAATAATAGGTAAATAAAACTCAAAAGAATATACCAAACATGGTCAATATAGATTATTTACATAGAAAATTATATAAATACTAACTGATGAAGTTGGAAAACACAACACAAAACTATTTCAACACTAGATGATAGAGTATGTAATATAGAATACAATATAAATTATAAAATTAGAAATTTAACTATTTTTACCAACTATTTATTAGGTGTATGCATGAATTTGGGGGCCCAAATAGTGGATATAAATATGATTTTTATCATGTAACAACCATTTTACATACACAGTTATTAGAACCATGTACATAGCTCTAAAAGTTAACCTAAGTCATTATTGAGGCTAAACCATGTAAGGAATAACCATGTATGAAAATAACCATGTACACATCTTTTACCCAACAAAAAAGATAACATTAAATCAAAATCATTTGGCATTTCACACAGTAGAAATCATGAGTAAGAGCAGGAAGGGCAAACTTGAATTTTAGAACAACAAGTTTGAAAAATCAAGAATCTTCATTTTTGAGATGCCTACCCTTTTATTCAATAACTCCACACCAAAGAGAGGTAATCCAAAAAAAATTATTGCAATTATACTATTTTTTTCTTCAATTTTGTTGTATTTTTATTGAAATTATTGATATTTTTATGTTTTTTAGTGCATACATCTTCATGCACAATAGCTAATGTGTCAACACCTGTCTCCCTAAAACTTCCTATCACTCCTAACACTCTAATCCTTCCTCAGACACAAAACCCTCCAATCCCTCCTCACTCATAAAACCCAATGATACCTCTTATAGTTCCTCAAGCACCCCAAGGTAGTCAAGTAGTTTTAATAGAACACATAGTAGAAAATAAGTTCAAATCTGAGAATTTGACTATGTATTTAAAGGATCCACATTCAATCAAACCCCACTAAATTTCCTTGTTAAACACACTTCAAATATTATTAGATCAATTTGAGCCATTAATGGGTCAATTTGATAGGTGAGATTACTATAAAAACACATTTAGAACATACTATTCCAATAAACTCTTACTAGTTGATGTGAAAGTTAAACACATAATCATATCCCAAATTTATGCCCTATTCATTTATGGGAAGATTTTTTATCTTCTTGAAGTGATGGAAAAATAAATTAAAACCATTGGTGCACTCTTGATTTATTCAAACAAAGTTTTTGAGACCAATGGTGGATGGTCTTCGATCGCCTATATTGCAATAATAATGAGGCTCCACTATATTTTATAATAAAATTATATTGTGAGTTTTTGTTGAATGAAATCCCAAACTATTTTGATTTATTAGAGTTATAAGGTAGGGTAAAGGGATCTACATAGGATATACAAGGTGCACACCATGCACCTCATCATCCAATGAGACCATGTGTTAACAAACCCCATCCTCCTAAGACACTACCCTCTACATTCAAGGGGACTATACAAATTGTTGCATTGAATGTGCTTTAGGTACTTACTAACACCCTTATCTAACATACGAGTCAAGTTTCTCATACTCATCTTAGGGAGGGTGGATGTGATGAGGCTTCATCTAGCGCTACTACTCAATGAGACCACTTATTCAAATCATGTGGCACTACATGTACTGGACTTCATGAGGATTAGAATTATTTAATTCAATACACTCATGGTGGTTTTTCCATGGGCTTAGATGATATCTAATATTTCTATGTCTCAAATATCTACATTTCATCTACTAAAACTTGCCTTCCACTTCCCATGTTTGTTTTATATTTTACTTATTACAAAATAACATTAAACTTATTAAATTTAAAATATTTATGCAATATAAAAGTTAATTTTATGTATATGAATTATTTTTATGTTTTAGTAGGTTTTTGGATTTCATACAAACATGTGTGGTGTTTATAGTGCACCTAAATTTTATACCTATATGGAGGTAATTTATAATCATTAAGTAATGTTATTGTTCATTATACATGTATGCTATATGTGTGTGTGTGTGCATGCACAAGTACATGTGAGTTTTTGTGTGTTGAATATACTGATAATGATTTTATATGTTTAATTGATGATCACATAGGATATTCCATTATCTATTAGTTGATAATGATTTTATGTGCGCGTTACTACTATGATTTAATTTGCACATCAACTCTTCAATTTACATGGTCCAATTATATATTGCTTAATGTTAAATTGTAAATATGGATGTGTGTTTTGTAATTATCCACTATAATTATGTAAATATATGACACACAAAACAATTATCTACATATAATCCTTTGGTGATGTCTTTTGGTCCTATCAAAATGATTAGAAGGGGTGACATGGTATAGTTAGACAATTTAATTTGTAATTTTTCATATTATATTTCAATGATTTAGTTTGAGGTAATTTTGAATTTTTGTTTTGTATGTATATACATTTTGAGGAACCTACACCTTCCATCATTAGTATTAGGTCACTAACTTCTAGTATTGATTTGTTTCATACTCATAATCACCAATGTGAACCTATCATTGACCCTATTAAGCACCAGTATAAAATTGACCATGACTGCCATATTACGCTAAGTACACCTATGAATTTTTTTTTTTAATTTTAAAAATTTAACATATTAATTTTTTAAGTATATTATTTCATAATTTAAAATTTATAAAAATATTTACATATAAATAATTATATCTATATATGATTTTGGATCCAAAGAGGACTCATAGTTAATATGCTCAGAGACCTTCAGTTGCAAACAAGGCATCTAAAGGAGAGGATTTGAAAATAAAGGTAAAGAGAGATGAATTTTGATGATTATGAGATCATGTCTTACAACATTTTGTTGTATGCCTATAGACTTGATGTATAGTTATTTGGTATGTTGTATATGCCTATGTGGCATTGATCTCAAATATTATATTGTTTTCACATTTTATACACATTTATCAATTTTATGGATATAATATATACATATATTGCTGGCCATTTCAGTAATTAAACATTTTAGTCTCCTAAATGTTGTTAAAATGCATTGAAAATTTACATATAATTAGGTTAATATATCATTCAACAATTTATTCTAATTTTGAGTATCTCTCATACTCTTTCACAATACTTTGTTTATAGTATATCATACTATATTATCACATATTGGTATTACAATACCAATATGTTCTAAAGTAATTAAAATATGATCATCTATAAACCTCTAAAAAACATCTACCTTTAATACCTATGACTGTAATGTTGATCCCAAACTCACCTGGCTAAATGTTTTGTCCTTGCTCTTTTCCACCAGGTTCATGTAATTTCTCACTATACTGTCTTATTTTCAAAACCAAAAATCTCTTGTGCTTATTTAAGCTTCTCATATTCACCTCAATCATCTCTCAAGGTTCAACTTACTCTAAAATCTCCACTCTCCTCTTGCAATCAATCTTGTATCATGCTCTCAACGCACCTTCTATGCTTGTCTAAGCATATTGTAATATACATTATTTATGTACTTATAGTCACCTCCAATAGATTTCAACCTCATAACCTATCCTCAAACATGCCAAAAACCCCTTTTATAAGTCCCCAACTCTTCCTTTTACTCATCTTCAAAAAATTTCCCATGTAGGGCTACAAGGTCTGGTAGGCTTAGTTCAAATTATCAAAGATTATTATTTACCCTGATACATTATTTAAGAATATTTGACACACTCTCATGCTTTTCATAATCATTTAAATCTCAAATAATTATTCTCACAAGCTTAGACCTCCACTCTTACACCTTATTTACTTATTACCCCTTGTTGGCTTTAAAGACTAAGGCTGTAATATATCATTTTATATTATATCTCATTTTATATTAAATAAATATAACTTTTAATAACTTTAAACACTTCATTAATAGCTTATATCAAGTTATTATAAAGGATCATAGCCTTGATCAAACTCATTTATCAACACTGTCCCATTTTAGGACTATCCCTTGGGTGTTTTAGGCCTTTATCTAATAGATTTTTTGTGATAATTAACATTAAATAACTTATAAAAAACTAAATTTAACCTATACACTTTAAATACATCTATCCATATCCTTTTATGAAATCTCATACTCTTTCCAATATTCAAACAGAAGAAAAAAGCTTTTTAGTGGCTCCAAACCAACAACTCAGGTTCTAATAGTCTAGCCTAGCTAAGAACATTCAGTATTTGATATATCCACTTAGACATAATGTTCAAACCTCCTATATCAAAAATATGAAACTATCTACTAACAGTACCAACCACATGAAAGTGGAATCTATTTTTTTACAACCAACCTACAAAAAATATGTTAGCATTTAATTAAACTAAAATTTATATGTAAAACCTAAAAAATAAATAAAATTTGAGAAAATTAAGTATATTTTAATTTTATAATTAAGCACACCTTAGGGATTCAATATAAGTAATCACCAAGATTGGCTTTATTATTTATAGTATCAATAATTGCTTCATGGTCAGATTCATGAACCTTCCATAGAGTGCTTTTCAATGGCCTGCCTCAATATTTGTGTAATTTAAAATTTATTATAAGAACCATATTTGAATGGTTGATTATCTTCCTATGTGTTTCAAATTATTCCAACAACCATACATTATAATTTTTTACAAGATAACATCAAAGCCAAGTTTTAGTAATAAAAATAGACCCAATGGGATATTGAATGTTTTTCCCATCTATGACCACATAAGTTGATTTCTATTTTTACTCTACACACCAACATAAGTAATATTATATCTCATACTCATTATCCTCATATAGAATAATTACATAAACCTTCCCTATATAATAAAACAAAACATGATTTAATAACATGATTTAATAACATGATTGAATGATATATTTATCAAGTTTAGTACATGAAAAACATGTCAAATATAATATGGTACTTGGTTTCACTAGATCAAACACATGGTCAAAGTCATTAGCTATATAAGTTGTAATTCTAGTGGAACCTAATAAGTCTCAATTGTAAATAGAGGCCTAATAATACATTCATCCACACATTCTTATGACTCACAGTCATTTCAAATAGAGAAAGTGTGTGCCTAATAAAAACACACCATGTGCCTCATATGAACCATCCAAGAACCTATGTTTAAGTTATGAAATAAGTGTAACTCACTTGATCATGTTACCACCATATAATATTGATATCTTGAAAATTATTAATCTTCCATAAGCCAAAAATATCCATGAACAATGAAGTTTTATTGAGCACAATGGGCCATATATTCATTACATGATTCAACTATGTTCTTTGCATCTAAAAAAAATAGCCACCTCTTCAAAAATCAACTCCTTTCTTGAAATATATCTTTTGACACATGTTACTACACTTTCATGTCCCCTTTTCCACGGATTGCTTCAATTAAACTCCAAAATCTCGTACACTAGTGCTCACATGCATCCTACTTATCCTGTAAAACATCCATGCATTATAAATTATGATGTGGAATTCATTGACCATATATAATGTTTATTGAAATTAATTATCCTTTCACTCAAATTTCCATATAACAACTAAAAATAACCTTGAACATACTCTTTATAGTGTGTTCAATCATTAATGACATAAAATTAGTACTCCCTTAATATTTTTCAATCATTATCTATACTATCAAGTGAATTCATGAATGTTATATGCATAAAAAATAAAACCTATACTGGATTTTAGTAATGTGGTTTAACCTCTCTTTGTGGTTACAATGTTTAATTCTCTAAAAAAACAACTAATGAAACAATAATACCAATCAAGAATATGTCCTTAACTTGAATTATTCTTCAATCTATTGAATTTTGTTTGTGTACCTTGCATACTCATATATAATTATATCCCTAAATTTATCCATAAATTTGGAAACACATATTTGTTTTATAACAATCTTGCACCTTATAGATTCATTTTCATACATCATTTGATATACCATATATTTATATTTACTAAAACCAACCAACTATTTTACAATTCTATATGTACTCTCCTCATGGGTACTGGTTTTCAATTTTTGTTAATCGAACACAAATGTTTCAACTTCTTTATAAACATGCAATGTTATAAAATAATTTACCATCTGGTATTTCAAAAAAAAATTGGAATGAATTTTGTTACTAATTTTTGTGGGGATTACACTCCACACTCCTAAAAAATGTTGTTAGTATGCAAAGTACAACAAACATGATGAAAAATATCATAATGTATTGAAAATTCAACATGTTTCCTATAACAAGTAGTGTGTGTGTGTGATTGATTTTCACATAGAAGGGTTTGAACATTTCAAAATAAATTTGACTAATAGAAATTTATGGATATTTTCCAACAAATTTAGATTAAAATTGTGTTTGAGTCATATCCAAAAAATGTTTAGGATGTGTTTCATAGTTAAGATAACCAACACTTATTTTCACTACATCTCTAATATTAGGTGATACCTTTGTTATATCTTTCTAAAATTCTACAATTAAATATTTTAGGGAATTGGTTATAGCCTTGTCTTTCCATGTGAGTCTATATATAATTCCTATAAGTCATTTTTAACATCGACATCAAGTATTTTGCATCTCTTAATTGATTTATTTAGTGTTTTTATATTTATGTGCAAAGATCAAATTGTTTCTAAAATTAGTCATTTATTATTTTTTTTACCACTTATCAAATAAGTTTTAATAACACATCGGGAATTGTTACCATATTTAGTGTTTTTATTCATACCTACTTGATGGTATGCGTTATGAAATTTTTCCACAATCGCCTTTTTTAGGCCATCCATATTATATGTTCTTAGTCCTAGTGTGTTCACTATAGGTATCATCTTAATTACTTTCATTAATGTAATAGACAATTGGCATATTCAGGTTTTGTTTAAATCTTAAAAGTACCAGTCCCAAATTATTTTATCTTTTCTTATCATATGGCACTCATACATTTTTTTAGGAATTGATTTCAAAATGGATTCATCAATTTCAATTAAATATATTAGTTTTATTCTATAAATCCTAGGGGGTGTTATTAATTATATACTTGATTGATTTGGTGTTTCCATATTAATTTATTCATTAGTAGGTTATTCATTTAGTGATGTTCCCATATTATTTTATTTATTATAAATTTCTCCAATATGTGTTTCCATATTAGTTTCATCATCAGTAGTTTCTCCAATGCATGTTTTCATGAAATTCACATCATCGTGCATACTATCATCATCACAAAAATTAAAAATTGTAAAATTTGAATGTGGACATACACTATAATTGGGTATACTATCAAAATTTATAATTAGACTTTCACAATTAGGTATAATATCATTTTTCATTTCATCATTATTTATGATAATCAATTCATTAGGTATAATAGACTTACCTTCACAATTTTTTTCATTCACTTCCTTTTTTTTTATCTTACCACTTCTAATTAATTACAAATTTTGTTTGTTGACTTCTTATTCTTACTACTATGAAATTTTTCACCCATTATTTCACAAATTTTTCAAATTTTGAGGGTGGGGAAAATAATTCAATTATTCCAAAACATACATACTTGATGTGAAGTACCAAGTGGGGACAAGAATATAATTATTCAAAAATAATTAATAATAGTCCTATGTTAGTCAACCATGCGAGTAAATAATGATTTATGATTTTGAGGGTGTGGAAAACATTCTAATCATTTAAAGCCATATTTAAAACATGTAAAATGTAATATATTATGGGATAGTATCCTTGAAGTAAAAAAATGAGTATTGT
This sequence comes from Torreya grandis, assembly GCA_037957365.1. Classification (NCBI taxonomy): domain Eukaryota; kingdom Viridiplantae; phylum Streptophyta; class Pinopsida; order Cupressales; family Taxaceae; genus Torreya; species Torreya grandis. The sequence continues at coordinate 593,810 of JARHVA010003516.1, read as the reverse complement.
TGTTTTTTTTATTATTAATAAAGGAACCTTGTATGTGGTAGTACCATGTATGTGGTAAAACCATGTACATGTTATTTAGTGTATACAAAAAATACCATAAATACTAAATACTATACCTTAAGACATAACCATTATACCCTATACACTAAACTTTAAGCTTTAAACCCTAAACCTTAAGCTTTAAACCCTAACCCTTCATCCTTATACCATATAGGCTATATTTTAAACTATAACCTCTAAATATTAAGCCCTAAAAACCTTAAGTTTCATTAAGCATAAGCTCTTAAAAACCTAAACCAATAATTTGAGTAGGATAATTAACATAATTTATACTAAAAAATGTAAACCCTAAAACCTAAAACTCAAACCCTAAGTTGTTAAATATAAACCCTAAACATTATAGCCTAAATTGTAGACCCTAAGACCTAAACCCTATGTGACAAAACCTAAATTTGATCTATCCTATACCATTAACGATATACATTAAAATCTAACCCTGAATCCTAAGTTTTAGAGACCTTAAACCATAAATGGTAGACTCTTCAAGATTGAAAATAATCATTTGATCCCTAGTTAACATCAATTAGACTAAGAATCTTATTCAAAGGGCTCAATTTGGCCCAAATCACATAATTAATTACCCTAAATAACTAATTCACTCAATTTGTGATCAAATAGGGGTTAATAAAACAAAAAAATTCATTTCATGCTCAAAAATATGTTCAAACAACTCAAATTATCCTCCATTACCTTTTTAATTAAACCTTGTACCCTAAATTATAAATCATAAGCCTTAAACTCTGATCACTTTAAACCCTATATCTTATACCTAGTTGTACACCTTAAACCCTAACCCATAAATCATAAAATCTTAAAACCCTAAACTAAATGATTTATCCCCAATTAACATACTTTAATATAATAATTAGGTTCAAAAGGCTCTATTTGGCCCAAATTACATCACTTATTGCCCTAATTTACTAATTCACTCAATTTGTGGTGACCTAGGGGCCAAGTGAGCCCAAAACCACATTATGTAGGCACAAATAGTTTAAAAGAGGTCAAAATGTCCCCAATTACCTTTTTATATTATAATGTATGTACCCTAAAACATAAAACTTATGCCTAAAAACACATTGTGGTCACAAATAGGTTCAACCATCTCAAATTGTCCTCATTTACCTTTATGATTAAACTCTAAACCTTAAAACCTATCTCACATATACCTAAAACTCTAATATTTAAACCCTAAACCAAATTGCTTATCCATGTAATTAACATCTTCTATAGTTACAATTAGGTTCATAGGTTTAATTTTTCCCAAATCAGATTACTCATCACCATAATTGATGAATTTACTTAATCTATGGTGACCTAAGGGCCAACTGAATCTAAAATCACATTATTTAGTCATAAATAGGTTTAGGAAGCTAAAATTGGCCAAAATTTCCTTTAATATTAAACCTTATTCACCCTAAAACATTATCCCTATGCCCAAAAACACATTATGGTCACAAATAGGTTCAATCATCTCTAATTATCCTCAAGTGCCTTTGTAATTAGACCCTAAACCCTAAATCGTATGTCATATATAACGTAAACCATAAGTCCTAAACCCTAAACCTTAAATTTTAAATCCTAAAAATTAAATTATTCATCCCTAATTAACATCCTTTGTAATTATAATTAGGTTCACAAGGATGAATTTGACCTAAATCACATCATTCATCACTCTGATTGATTAATTTGCTCAATATGTGGTGACCTGGGGGCCAAATAACCCCAAAATCACATTTTTTAATCACAAATAGGTTTAAAAAGCTCAAATTAGCCCTAATTGGCTTTGTGATTACACTCGATGCATCTTAAAACATAAAACCTATGCTCTAAAACAGATTGTGGTCATAAATTTAGGTTTAATTAGCTTCCATTGTCTTTAATTGCCTTCATGATTAGACTCTAAACCCTAAAAAGTAACTAATATATACCTAAAAATTTAATCCATAAACCCTAAGACCTAAATTTTAAACCTTGAACCAAATGATTTAGCCATAATTAACATCATTTATGATAATATTCAACTAGGTTCATAGGGCTCAATTTGGCCAAAATTACATAATTATATTCATATAAAATGTCTAAATTGGTATTTTGAGTTGGCTTATGACACCCTATCCATGGTCCTCCTTCTATGCTCTTGTGACCCTTTTAGACACATTTTTAATCATTAGCATTCATCTAGAACTTTTTTAACCTTGATTCCACCTCAGCCAAATAGTATTCCCTATATCAATCATGTTCCCCAAAGTCCCGAGCATATAAGATAGGAGCACCCCATTTGTACTATAATTTTGGGCACCAAAGTGTCCCATTTTTAGTGCTCTTATCATTTTGCACTTTGATCCCCAATGGCCATTTTCATTTGATCCTTATCCCTAATTAGGCTATCCTAAAACAAATACATCTGACCCATGACCAATCATTCCCATGAAAATCCCACTCAAATATTATTTATAAAGGGAGGTGACCAAACTTACAAATCAATCAAGAATACAAATAAATAAGGCAAACATCATTATTCTTTGCACACAATCACCCTACACATCACTAAACATACTCAAAACCTCATACCAATCACTAGACACCTCAAAAAATATCAAATTTGAATTTACATCTACATCACACTATTACACAAAACACATTAGGTGGGAGAACTACATATGATTTGATCCCTCTTCATATTATTGGTATGTAGGTAGTGTGCCCACACAAGTGGTGTGGATTGCATGTTCAGTACATCTTGCACATTAACCCCCTCTTTCTCAAGTGGCTTAAATATTTTTTTATCAATCATGATATAGGGCTAGGGTTTGAAGACAAAATCAACTCCATAGTTAGTTCCATCAACAACTAATACTTAATTTTTAACAAGCATGATCACATAGGTAGAACACAACTACCTAGAAAGTTTTAGGCCTCTATGATCAATTTCGATAATAGCGGTAGGAACGGACAATAACATTGAAAACTAAAGAATCCACTTTTTAAATATTCTATCCTTTCACCTAAAAAATCCAAATTTAGGTTTAGAACACCTTCCCAATCCTAGACAATCATTTTCAGCCTTATCATCAACCATCTCAGTTTGTTTACAGCTAAGTTATATTTCTTCCTATTTATTGTTATTTTTAGAAATATGAAAAATATAAACAATTAAAAATTTTATGACTTTAGTTATTTCTATATTCTATACTAATTTATTAATCCAGACCCTTAACTAAAATAGGAATAAAACTCCATTATTCCCAAATAAGTTAAATTATTTAGTGAACCTGACTTACTTCGTTTATACATAAAAAACTTAGAAACCCTAGGGAAAATTCCTTGTAATTTTATAAATATTATTATAATTATTACTACATATATAAATCAAAATTTCACTTTAAATTTTTAAAAATTTACCATAGTAATTTTTAAAATCATTTATTTCAAACCCTAGTAGAATATACTAGGTGCCTATGTTTTGAGGTGTCACCTTACATGTTTGTAAGATTCGTATACTTTTTATAAAAAATCTATTTTGTATTTTTAGGAATTTAAATTTCCTTTATTAAATACTTTCCTTCCATCACATTTTTCTTATTACAAGTTATTGAAAAAAATTCAATTCGCTTTTACTTTTTTCCTATAATGGCCCAATATACCAGCTTTAATAAAATTGATAAGAGGGAACTTCAAGACCTTTGAACTAAAAATATTGATCTTAAAGATGATATGATTAAAATATTATAATAATAACAAAAAAATCAAATAATGGTCAATCCTCTTAAACCATATAAAAACTAATTATAAATAACACTACATGGGTAACTATGTCTTAACAACACCCTATAGCCTCCCAACCTTCCTATATGGCACCAAGAGTTATGATACACTTATGCAAGAGATAAAACTTATTCAATCCAAGGTAATACATCTTGATAAAGGTGCCTCTATACTAACATAGGCTTTTGATACTTTTGCTCTACTTCATACACCATTGGTACTCCATATTTCTTCAACACCCTTTCCCCCAAGTTTTATTCAACCTAAGCTCACTCTATATGATGGCAAGGGTAATATAGAGACATAATTGAGATATTTTCATGTATTATTCTTGGACTATGCGTCAAATGACTAGTTACTAACCAATCTATTTCCATGGAGTTTAAAGGATTATGGTTTACAGTGGTTATATACTCTACCAAATCAGTCAATCAAAGAATTTAATTCTTTAGATGACATGTTCCTAGATCATTTCATCATTGACATATGTGATAAGTTTTCTTATGTCCAAGTTACACATTAGAAAAAAAGTTCAAATGAACATCTCATAGATTCTATTCTTAAATATAAGACTATCTTAGATAAAATGACTAGCCCCATGGCTGATCAAGAATTAAAATATCTCTTCAAATAAATTCTTCTACCAGGATTGAATGAGTTAATAATGTTCAAAAAGTTTTCTTCCTTCATTGAGTTATATCATACACTAAAGGAAAGGGAAGTCAAATTACTTTCAATGGGAAAAGTCAAGTACATAAACATATCCAAAAAATAAGAGCAATAGTAAAGTCCCATACAAATTAAAGGTTAATGATAGCAAAAGTCAAAATCAACCTACGATTAATGTGGCTCCAGAACCCCCTCAATGATTGATTTTATCAGTGCCTCTTTGATAAGCATTTACCAATATACTAGTATCTCTATCTAGAGTCTTACAATAGTTATTAGAATGAAATATCATATCTCTCCCTCCCATTCAATAAGTTAATACAACAAACCCTCTTCCATGTGGATATTATTATAATTCATTCTATGATTTTCACAAGGGACCAAGCCACACAATGAATAGATGCATCAGTTTATGACACAAGATACATGACTTGATAGATGGTAACCTTATTGATCTTGGCACTCTAGTTGAGCCTCTTCAAGAAAATCACACATAGGACATGTCTCTAAAATTTATGGACACATTAGGTGTTCACCATGCATATCATGTACACCCTCCACCATCTACATACTAGACACTTTCAATTGAGTCACATCCTTTGAGCAACATAATTGATGTGTATAATTCTAGAGATCCAACTAGACCTTTGATCTCTTTCTTAGAGTAAGAGATAGTTGAGGATGATTTGGATTACTATGAACTTTTTATCAGAGCCTACATTGATCACCATCTCATTCATAGTGTTTTCATAGATAATGGATCTAGTGTGAACACTTACACTATGACATTAATTAAACATTTTAGATATTCAAATTAGGATATCACCTTGATAGACATACTTATCAATGGATTTAGTGGACACATATAGAGTTTACTAGGTGATATTATACTTCCTCTATAGGTTGGTCCATCATGTGTCATCAAACCATTTACTATTGTTCCTAGTGAAGGAGTATTAACATGTTTCTTGGTCGACCATATATCTAAAAACTTCATGTATTACCTTCTAATGTTCACAAATGCATGAAATACATTCATGATAATTAGGTTGTTAAAGATGGTGGAGTTTTATATGAGTTACCAATCCCCACTTTAGAGACATCACCTAATCTATAGTAACTAGTTTTAGCTCCTCGACCAGTTATAACTCTTACTCTAGTTGATATTCAAACACAGTCAAGGCCTCCCTCACCAACCTATAGAGTTCATATACTTTCACAGAGGCCTCTCTTAGAGTACCAACTACATCAATGATAGTTTTAAGACTCTAGATAGTTTCCAACTATAATATTTACACCCATGGTAGTATCATTGAGGTCTCATGCCTCTACACATAGAGTATAATTTTAGATAGCTTCTTTTACTACCAAATGGGTCTATAAGAGCTTTATAGTTAAATATAGTTCTCAAAGTTATAGGGGACCCCATAGTCAATTTCCACTATAGATATTTTAGAGCACTAAAAACATACATAGCTTTTAGAATCATAGTCTCAGCCCTTCCATTATACTTCATGATCATGCATGATCCCTCTTTTTGATAGAAGACACCATGATAGGGAGTCTCTTATGAGACTCATTAGTTAGAATCATTTCCTTTTAATCTTACTAATACATAATTTCTCATCTTACTTGTACATACTTTATTTTAAATTTCTTGTGCATAGTTTCCTTATACTTACTTGTACATAGCTTATTTAAAAATACAAAAAATAATATAACATGTCAAAATATAAAAACAATCAAATAACTCAAAAACACCAAAAACTTTTAAACTATATGCATTATCCATGATTTATATTTATACTCTAGTTATCATGTTGATATACATTACTTACTAGCTTACATAGATTATTCTATCGATACTCACTACTATATAACACTTGTGTATTTCTTAGCATCTATTTGGTCTTGTACTACATGTGTTACATACTTTCACTTCTTTCTTTGATTAGTTATATGCAATAGTATTTCCAACATTTACATGCCTTCCTTTCTTTCTTTCTTTCTTAAGTAGCTATATGTAATCACATTTCTCATTTCCTATTTTATTACTTGTGTGTGCCTTAACACATTCACCAATGTCCTTTATTTGTACTCTTGTATGTGCTTCTGGCCCTCATGCCAATAATTCTTATTTTTAATTGTATGTGTATGTGGGCATTTGAACATGCCTTGTATGCTTGCTTTCCTAATTTGAGTGACATGTGCCCATGTCCCATGTTTTCTCATCCCCTTAGCCTCTTTTGTATACTTTTTTCTTCCTACCTTGTGTGCTTGTTTGATTCTTTATTTTTTGTAATGCCATGATCCACGTCATGCATTATCTTGCTTTCTTAGATGCCATTATGGAAATCATACTCCATTCCTCCTTGAAAACTAACTATATTTCTAGTTTCAATTCAATAGACTGCACATGATATTACATTATTACATCTATCTAGGCATACCCTTGTTGATCTAACAATCTCCAATACAAACTATGCTATATCTTGAGACATCTTTTCAATCATCATTACTATATCATATATTTCAAAGCATAACACATTTGTATGGCTATTTATTTTGAGGGAATTCATTGTAGGGTCTTCATTCCTACACTCCAAAGAGAGGGAAACAAATATTGGTTTTTTCATAGAGATTAGAGCCTTATTTTGGTCAAAATTAGTTTTTAGAATACTCAAAATAGCAATCAAAATTCAAAACATGTAGAAAAGACTAGAAAAATACTGATGAATATAGAATAGTCACTAGAAATAGTAAAAGAGAAGAGTAACCTATTTGGAATACAATGATGGATAGCAAAGTGTCCACTTTTTGGTGCTCCTATATAAATAGTCAAAACTTAAGTTTTTTAAGAATAAATAGAAAGCTAAGGTCAATTATAATTTTGTCAACTATAGTTCAGTTTAGATTGGGTAGTTTTGGTGAAATTTTACTTAGATTATTTAGATATAGGGGGAATCATACATGGCATGATGGCTCTCACTTCTAATTTTATATTGTATAGTTGGTATGACTTACAGGTCAGAATCCATGTTACATACACCAGTGATTAGGGGCAATGTGCATAGCATATTTGCCTTCTTTTCTTTCCAATTCATTATATTATCCAAATATTCTTAGTAGTTGCATGCCTTACTCCATCTACAAGTGGTTGGCATCATTTCAAAGTGGCTTTCATATTATCCTAGTTCTTATTTTTAGAGTGTATTTCATACAAGCCTAATCTCCACCTTTCAGAGTGGCCAAGATTGTAATAGTTTTAGTACACATTCAACTATCCATACCACATTTTTATATTATAAAGCGTTCATGGGATTTATGAGCCATCTCATATGCCACACATTCATACTAGTATCAGTTAATATTTCACACTTAGTTGGAAATAATGGATCCAAAAGACTAGCTAGCCTTTGAATTCTTGAGCCACCTACTCAGAGGCATTAGACACAGTCTAAAATTCATTTAATTCATGCATGATAGCATAAATTCACTTCATAGTAGGAAATGATGGATACAAAGGGATAGCCTTTGTATTATTGATCCACTATCAAGGAATTAATCACTTAGATATGTTCATGATATTACTCTAGGTACAACACATACCCAACATCACTCAACATCACTCAACATCACACTAGGTTTTATATTGGTTTGCATACCCAGTGAGGTGTATTCATTCCTTTCTCTTCCTCTCTTTTTTATCTAGCCTTTGTATGTTCTTATTTTAAAAATATAATGTCTAGTAATAACTAATCTACTCCTTGTTTTCTCTTTTATATTTATGCTTCACACTATGCTCTCTCTATACACACATCTTCATGAGCTTTACCCTTGCAGGTAAGTTTAGGTACACTTCATATTTTTTCTTTATCCTAGTATTTTATTTTGCTGCATCACTAGAATAAAGGTGGGGTAAATGTAGACATATAAAATGTCCAAATTTTTAGTTTGAGTGTGGCTTGTGATAACCCACCATAGGTCCTTAATGCTCTTACAACCTTTCAAAACACCTTTTTCCTCATTTCATGTCATCTAGAACTTTTTGAACCCTAATTCTACCCTATCTAGATAGTATTTCTTATATTAATCCTATTCCCATAGATCTTGATCCTATAGGATAGGAGTGCCCTATTTGGACTATAGCACCAGGCACCAAATTGTCCCTTTTTTGGTTTTCCTATCCTTTTGCACTTTAAGCCCCAATGGTCATTTTCATCTATTCCTTATCCCTAATTAGGTTAGCCTATCATGAATACATCTGAACCATGACCAATTGTTCCCTATAAAATCCCACTCAAAGCTCATTTACAAAGGAAAGGTGACCAAACTTACAAATCAAGTATGAATACAAACAAAACACTAAGGAAAACTTACCTATTCTTTACACACATTCACCCAACATAGCAAAAAACATAATAAAACCCTCATAAAAATCCCTAGACACCTCAAACACTATAAAATTAGCATCACACTATTGCACAAATCACATTAGGTGAGAGAACTACATATGACTTGCTCCCTCTTTAGAGTATTAGTATGTAGACAACATGCTGACATAAGAGGTGTGGATTTCACATTGAGTCTATCTTGCACACTAACCCCCCTCTTTCTCAAGTGACTGAAATATAATTTTATATTTCATGATGGAGGATTAGGGTTTGAAGATAAAATTAGCTCCACAACAATTTCTATCAATAATCAACACTTGATTTTTCATAAGCCTGCTCATACAAGAACAACACAACTACCTAGAAATTTTGTAGTCTTTGTAATTAGTTTGGAAAATAATGGTAGGAATCAACAATAACATCAGACACAAAAGCATCCACTTTTTGGCACTCCTATCCTTTTGTTAAACAAAATCTAGATTTAGGTTTATGACACCTTCTCAATCCTGCACAACTATTTTTAACCTCTATATCAATTGTCTCAGTTTGTTTCTAGCTAAGTTATATTTCTTCCTATTTATTGTTATTTTTAGAAAGGTGAAAAGATAAAAATAATTGTACAAATCAAGACTTTATTTATTTCTATATTATATACTATTTTATTAATCTAGACCCTTACCTAAAATAAGAATAAAACTCCATTATTCACAAATAAGATAAATCAATCATTTGTTACCCCAATCGACTAATTCACTCAATTTATGGTAATGTAGGGGCTAATTAAACTTAAAAATCACATTATTTAGTCACAAATAGGTTTAAGGAAATCAATTTGGCCCAATTTCCTTTATTATTAGACCTTTTGTACCCTAAAACATAAACCCTATGCCCTAATTCCTAAACTCTAAGCCCAAAACACTAAACCATAAATTATAAACATTTAAAACTCTATACCAATAATTTTAACCCTAATAAAAAATCATTTATATAATTCCCTATTGAATTTTTAATTGTAAATTATACCCTAAAACCTAAACCCTATATATCCTAAGCCCTAATCCCTAAACCCAAAACCCTAAAATATAAATTCCCTAAAACTTAAACCAATTGATTCAACCCCACTTAACATCCTTTATAGTAATAATTATGTTCATAGTGCTTAATTCAATGCAAATCACATTACTTATTAGCCAAATTTACTAATTTAATCAATTCATGATGATGTTAGGGCTAATTTTTCCAAAATTCACATTTTATAATCACAAATCTATTTAATTGAGCCAATGACATTAGGAATCTAATATCAATTACCTATTTAAATTTTATTAATATATAAAATATTAATGTTAATAATTATTTAATCTTTGAGGGACATGCCATAAAATGGTGAAATACATACATGGAATATATGTAAAATATTCCACGTAAATTATAAATCTGCATATGAAGTAAGTTCATATGCGTAGTCATTCTGTGCACATGACAATTCTATGTATGCAGTAGTTATGCATACATGGAAATTCTACATATGGGGTAGTTCTATGTACATATTAATTATGCATACATATTTTCTTAGCTTGACATTTTAAACACATTCCCTAATGTCTAGGAATGGCTTGGATTCTAGATCCTTAGGCATGGACCTATGACACACAGAATTGAATGTGTGTTTTCTACCAATAATAAATAATGAAACATTTCCCACACTAGACACCATCCACTTTATCAAAAATTTCTTTAAAAATAGTATTGAAACATCAAGTAAGTTTCCTTTTTCTATATACATGATTTTTATATTTTAATTACTTAAAGGTTATAATTTATATTTATCAACTATGTGTTCTATAGCATTTTATGTTGTGATTATTTATGTTTATATTTATCTATGTGTCTTTTTATTATTTGATCCAAACTGAAAAAATAGTATATGATTACAAACTAGACCTATTTTTATACATTTTTGAAAAATAAAAATCTAATTTTTGATAATTTTTTGAGGTATCTATGAGGGTGTAATGTCAGATATACATTTTTTATCATATTTTAGGGTATACTAACTTGTGAAATTATTAAAAAAAATCCATTAATTTATTTTAAAATAATATGGGTTGAAAAATATATGACCTTACCTAGATTTATACCAAGGGATTTAAATAAAATGCAAATGATGCTCAAGAAATGGTGGGGTGCATGGAAAACTATCTAGTATTACTTTTCTAAGAAATAGTGACACATCTTCATATTTATTATGTTTGACCTACTTATACTTAATCATTTCACAAAAAATTAGTAGTTTATAAACTAGACTTGAAATTATACAATTCATCTTTCTATGACATCTCCAAAATGTGAGTATAGATATCTCAAATAATCCATACAAGTCAAGGTTCTATGTTTTTTAATAAAAACATGTCCAATTAAGACCCCTTTTATCCCCCTAATTCCTTGCACTTATGATATCTAAAAATAATATCAAGTAGATGTGCTAAAAGGATATGAATAATTTATAGGCTATTAAATATACTTATTTATCCATCATATAGTGTTGGTGTAATATTTTAGAGCACTAAATATGGAGGAAGTAGTGTTTCCATAGCCCACTAAACCTAGTTTCAAAGGTAAGATGGTAGTAACTTCTCATCACTAACCACTAACTGGTGCACTAAAAAATCATTTGGATGATTGGATATCTATGTTAAACAAAATAGGTGAACCCTTGGTGTTTCCTAAATACCATAAGGTATGTATAAAATAAATTCGATGTTTAGCTCTAGACTATGGATATGAGTATTGGGTAAATCCCACCATGCAACAATGTCTTCAAAAATTAGATAAATATTGTAAAAATAACACATGTAGTCCTTCATGATAACATATAAGTAATTTTAAAAATACAAAAACATGTTTTCTATGGAAAACCAAAAACAGAAAAAAGAAAAATAAAAAATAAATGTCCAAAATCAATTTTTTTACTTTTTGTTGAACCCTAAATTTAAATGTGTGATATCATCTAGGGTTAAGAATATATAAATGAATAAGCACAAGGGTCATAAATATATCTATAGTATACCAATTAATTTTAAAACTTAGATCAACAATATATGCCAAAAATGTAAATTAATACTATTGATTGATATATAAACAAATGAGAAACATGAGTACCTAGTTTATTATGCACATACAATAAATGGAATGAAACATATTGGAAATGGATTATATCAAAGTTTTAGAGAAATAATCATATCTGATAATTTTTCATTATATATACTCAAATACTTATATCAGATCTAGATAGTTGTGTCAATGTTGGTGTCTGAGTTAGATGTCATTGTATCATACAAAATAGTGACTAGATCTGGATGCAACCACCTAGATCCTTGTGGATTTTCTATCTCCTTTACTATAATGTATTTAAATATCATGCAAAATATATTTATATTTTTCAAATGATAAAAACCATATCTTCCTTACCCTTCGATTGACTATGGGAAAAATGAGTTAGCTAGAAGTGGTATCGAGCTACCTCAAAGAACTTTTTATCAATAGTTTCTACCTAAATATTCGATACTCTGAACAAGGACTCAAAATTATGTAGTTATCCACTATGTGTGACTTTTGTGTGCATAAGGATGAAATGTGTGATAAGAAACTACATAGAGTTACTTAACTTGTAACATGGAAAATATGGATCATGGGATACTCCTTCAGTACTTTAAACCTATAGGGATACTACTATGTAGTATATGGAAATAATTATGAATAGGGTAGATTTTCTCACTTGAGTGTTTGATTGAGTGATTCTACTAAGTTGCATTTTGATCTATTAAGTGAGGAGTGAGTGAGGTTTTGTCTTGTGTATATATATATATATATATATATATTAATCCCTTTTAAAAATATCTTACACTAGAGTAATTACATTGAATTTAGGATACATTTAATTTGTGAATTGGATGAATTTTGGGAACTACACATTTAGTTTTAAAATGGACACTACCATTGATGAAAGTGTCTAACTAGGATGCAAGTGTCTAATAAGCTATGGTATAATTATAAATCCAAATTTTTTGGAGTGATAATAATCCATTTTATAATGTTATACTTAGTATAGAAGGCTTGATTATCAGTAACTTGTAACATGGAAAATATGAAGCTTGGGATATTCCTTAAATACTTTAAACCTATGGGGATATTGCTATGCAGGAGATGGAAATAAGGATCAATAGGGTATATTTTATCACTTGAATGTTTGATTGAGTGATTTTGGTAAGTTGCATAGTGAGAAATTATGTGAGGATTGAGTGAGGGTTGGTCTTGTATTTATACCAATCCCTTTTAAAAATATCTTACACTAAATAAATTAGTATAACCTTTAGGATAAATTTAATTTGTGAATTGGATGGATTTTAGGAATTTGACACAATTTTAAAATAGACACTACAATCGATGCAAGTGTCTAACTAAGATGTAAGTGCCTGGGAAGCTTTAATATAAGTACAAGTCCAAAAAATTTGGAATGAAAATAATACATTTTATAACATTTTTCTCAGTATAAAAGCCCTGGTCATTAGAATAACAATGGTCAGACTAATAAATCATGAATTTAAAACAAAGATATAGTGAACAAGATAATTTTAGCATTGTGAATGTATTAGAACTAGAGAATACAACCATGATAGATATTTTCCAAGTTTACAAGACTAAGATGTTATATAATTCATATTTAGTGTCTACATCCCCCCTTTAATCTAGTAATGAAATTTCTAGTTTAAAATAAATAAATGTCTACCTAAGTGTGTATAACACACCTTTCCTTTTAATGGTTCCAAATTGAGTGATTTTTAGTGATTGACATTAAACCAAGAGCATGTTATATTATACAATCAGTGCATATAATTGGGAATTTAAGTGAATTTAAAATGTTTTAAAGTAAAGAGAGAAAGGTTAGGAGTACACCTATGTATTGTTACAACCATATTACCTTTTTTTAATTTCAATTAAAGAGATTTTTTATTAAGAATATTTGGATCTAATATTAGGATAAATTATAAACTTACAAGTGTGTGTGGAGAGTGAGAGAGAGGGATTTGATGATAACATGACCCTAACCTTTGTGATAAGGTGATTTTAAAAACAACCATTGAGCATATCTAAATCATTTAACCTAATCATACTTCTAACCTAGTGAGTGTGACTAATCCAACCAAATCACATTGTATAACTAGTGAAGCTAGATGATTTAATTAGGTGTAAATTATATCCTCAATATGATAGTAATCCATCATAGTATTTTAAATCTAAAATTTATTTTCATTTATCAATTCAAGGTTATATTTTACATGGTATATAACATCATATATGTATCGAGATGAAGTATGGGTATAAAAATAGTATCATTATAGATAATGTTACCATAAATGTCTATTTGAATAATATAACTATGTAATTTGACCAATTTGAAATTTCATAAGTGTGGAAGAAATATTACCATGACAGTCCCCTGCCAAAGTTTTAGAATTTACAACTTAGTTTGAGTGTGTATTAAATGTTTAAATATCATGCCCCCATTATAATCTAGAGATGTTGAATATTGAATAATTGTGGAGATCATGCATGTTTGGCATGCCCCCACTATAATTGAAGCTAGGAAGCTATGGAAACCATGCCTCTATGACATGAACCAAATAATATTCTCTCTATTTTGAGATGAGGGGAAGTAGGAATTGTTATTTACCTCACCTAAAATGGATAAGATAAATATATAATATGATTATAGATCATGTATCACATAGGAGTATCATGTATAGTTAGATATATCAATGAGTTATATGGTATGTGATTACATAAATTAATAATATGTATGATGTAAATTATGGAAATATATAGATAGTAATATTATAATCTCATTAAGCAATTAAACACACATAAGGGCACTCAAATCAAGATAAAAGGCAATGGTCCAAAGAGAATACATATAAGAGGAATGTTCAAATGAAACACAATATAAGGTACATGACTTAGTCAAATATCCTAAAATCATATAATTATATGTTAAAATTTCCATATACAACAATATGGACTTATGGGAATGTCAAAATAAAATGAGGGTCACAAGAAATGGAACATATTCAAATTCTTGAACAAAAAGTACAATATAAGCCAATAGAAAGAAAGGAAAACACTAAAGTGTAAAAAGGAAAGCATATAATAATAAGAAACAAATATAAGTGTATCATATTAGTCCCTAGATATATATTTTATCAAAAAAATTAAGTACATAGCATATCAAGTACACTACAAAAGATATAAACATGGATAAAGTCATGTGTAAGTATATACTATCAAACACGATAATGTAAGTGATTATGTAATAAGGTAACGTAGGTTTATTATGATTAAAGACGTGTATTCCCCCCAATGAACTAATGATTTTAGTAGAGGGAAGGCCAAACATCTATATGTGCATATATCATGTTGTTAAGTATGCACTTATCACACTCAAAAGTTGGATGAAACATATGTTGTTATGTAGAAAGAAATAATATGATATATACCAACATGGAAACAAAAACATATATTTAAGGAGATAATAAGATATGTAAATTCTAAATATTTTTTTACTTTTGAATTTTGAATTTTTGTTTGTTATTTTTAGAATATTTGGAGAGACAAGACTATCCTA
Source organism: Torreya grandis (assembly GCA_037957365.1). Lineage (NCBI taxonomy): Eukaryota > Viridiplantae > Streptophyta > Pinopsida > Cupressales > Taxaceae > Torreya > Torreya grandis. The sequence continues at coordinate 578,240 of JARHVA010003516.1, read as the reverse complement.
TGATCTCATCCAAGGTATGCTTATAGGTATCTCCTGAATCATAACCTATTGCAATAAATTAGTGTTACTTCTAAGCGGAATGTATAGGTGTAATATATGTCACTAAAATATATATGGTAATATATGTATGAATAATAAGACTCTATGGTTGTGAGATAATAGTATAAGGAATGGGGGTTTATGGAACTCATCATTGATTATTATATGGTTTATTTAGAATATTAGAAATAGGAACATGTTTGGTTTCTCTAGGTAACTAAATATATTATGTATTATAATATGAGGATTCCATAAAATACATTATGTATCTTTGATGTAATGGTGTCTCAAATACTAGCCACCTATGAAAGGGGATTGTATATTATTTTCCCTTTTTATAGAGGATTAACCTTAGTAGGTTTGAAAATAAATTGTTTGGGTATAAACTAATTATTTTCAAGTGGTTATTCATATTGAATTATATAAATTGTAATTAATTTTTTGGAATGAATGTATATAACAACACCCATGCATTGTATAAGGTATTCAACATAGTGTATGTATCTAAGGTCATCCCAATAATATATCAAAAAAATTCATATATGGTATAACTGATAATTATATGAACACATATATTAGGCCATCTATTTTACCATAAAATCAAATGTGGGGTTATTTATTTCCATTTGAGCTTTGGTTTAGGAATATATAAATGAAATATCATATGGGTGATAATCAGATCTATAGTAGGACAATTAAAT